>PVLC010014307.1:0-39596 GCA_004027655.1 Graphiurus murinus
CTATCTCTCTCTGCTTTTTGCTTTTGCAGTCTAAATGCCAGGCCTTTCCAGATGCCCTATATGCTCTGGGATCCTGTGCCCTTCTGACCCAGTCTAGGCTCTAGAAGGGCAGGTGTCTGAGTCTATCCTTTGTATTGTAAATCCAGCACCCCAGGTTGTAGTCCACTTATGGTTCTCTGCTGTTCGGCCTGTTCCACCTTCTGGACAGCTGGGGGCGCAATCGGACAATGATGGTTTGGATTGCTGAGAGGAAGATGGTTGGGGGGAGCTGGCGGCAAAGATGGTGGCAGCCGCGCGCTGGCTCCCCTGAACCTCCTGATCTCCACCCAGGCGCTCCAAGTTCACGCCCAGGTTTCAAACACTCCTTCTCTTCCTTCAGTCAAGAAGCTGGGTTCTTGGCTGACCTGCTTCAGGCTCACTTTTCCATCTCTGGAGCGGAGCGTGGAGGCAGACCTGCCTGCTCGGCCTTCTCTGGTCGCTGGGGGGGGGGGGGGGGGGGGGGGGGGGGCAGGTTGGTGATAGTCTGGCTAGTTGGCAGGAAGCTGGTTGGGAAGGGCTAGCAGGGAAGATGGCGGCCGCTGTTCCACGGCACGCCGGCTCCCGCTGGCTCCCCCTGTTCCTCCTGGACTCAGATCCTCTGCTCCCGTTTCACGCTCAGGCTTCCATTAAGAAGCTGTGTCTTATTTCAGGCTCTGGGCGGTCACAGTTCTGCGCTGAGATGATGTGCTGGGACAGGCCGCAGACCCGCGGGCGCTTATGCTGATCGCCCCATGCGTTCTGGTCTCCGCCTGGGTGCGGCGTGGAGTGCCGGGGGTGCTGTGTCCTGGGGTTTGCTGTTCTCAGCGTCTGGGTGGTCCCCACGGCTCCTGGTCCTGTTTTTCCACAGCCTACTTTTTCGCTGCAGAGCCCGGCTGCTATCCGCCCCAGCAGAGCCGGGCCAGCGGGGATCCGCATGGAGCGAGGGTCACTGCGCGGTGGCGTCCTTTGTTGTCCCCTCTCTGCTTCCTTGATCTTCTTTATTTGTTTGTGGTTCAAATTTCGCTTTTTTTTCTTCTGTTAAAAAGTTCTTTTTATGGTAAATTTAGATCCAAATCACAGCGTTTGGGGAAAGGTGTTTCAGTCGCCATCTTGGATCCTCCTCCCTCCATCACTTTCAACATCATTGTGAAGTACAATTGCAATGCACCAATAAAAGCATATTAAAAATAAACAAAGATAAGCTGGATGTGGTGGCGCACTCTTGTAATCCCAGCATTTGGGAGGCTGAGACCAGAGGATCCGGGTTTGCAGCCAGCCTCAGCTACCTAGTGAGGCACTCCGCAACTTAGTGAGACCCTGTTTCAAAATAAAGAATAAAAAATAGGGCTGGGGGTATAGCTCGGAGGTAGAATGCCCCTGAGTTCAATCCCCAATACCAATAAATAAATAAATAAATAAATAAATATAAAAATAAACAAAGATACAATGACTTCTCAGAAATGACAGTGTGTTCATCGTAGTCCACCATATGAAGAGTCACTATTTCAAACATTTCTAATTCATAAAATTTAAACTGCAAAGTGGCCACACAGAACAAATGAGATTGTAGAGGAATAATGTTCCCACATCATGTGTTAAGTAAATAATTTGAATGTTGCTCCCTCAGTTAGATAATAAGAACATTGTTGTAGGAGAGATGGATGCTAAAGTAGAGATTTGTGGTGGAAAGTATAGCTTGGTATAGCCTGACCGTGCTCTTACAGAGGCTTTTTCAATATGGAAACATAGGTAGGATTAACTTAAAGTCCACATAGAAATAAAAGACTTTATTTCAGGTGATAGAAACAACTGGACCACAGAAGAAAGTATTCACAGGGAAATTATATATTTAAAAACTAAAATTCAATACATATATTTGAGATATTAACCTTGTGAATATCAATGTTAACTTTAATGAAGCCGGGCATGGTGGTGCATGCTTGTAATCCCAGCATCCGGGAGGCTGAGACCGGAGTATCCGGGTTCGCGGCCAGCCTCAGCTACCTAGTGAGGCACTCTGCAACTTAGTGAGACCTGGTTTCAAAATAAAGAATAAAAAATAGGGCTGGGGGTATAGCTCGGAGGTAGAATGCCCCTGAGTTCAATCCCCAGTACCGCAAAAAAAAAAAAAAAAAAAAAAAACTTTAATGAATGATATATCACTACTGCTATATTTGTGAACCTCTAATTCTATTTTCATAATAATCATAAAAAATGTGCAGATTGGCTGGGTGTGGCTGTGTACACCTGTAATCCCAGTGTTTGAGAGGCTGAGACAGGAGGATCGCAGATTTGAGGCCAGATTCAGCAATTTAGCAAGACCCTTGGCAACTTTATGAGACCTTGTTTCAAAATAAAAACTAAAATAGAGCTGGGGATATAGCCCAGAGATAGATAGCCCCTGGGTTCAATACCCAATATTTAAAAAACGTTCAAACTGAAGGTGTATTCTGTGCATGTTGCAGTAAAGAAGACACATCGACTCTCTTATACTGAGCATGTTCACCATGCTATCAGCACCAGTTTATTCACAAAGTGACCTATATTTGTCCTATACACTGTGGGATATTTAGCAGCAATATTGGCCTCTACCACCTGCAAATCAATAGCTGAGTACCAAGTTGTGAGAACCAAAACTGTGTCAGAACACTGTGGTTGACCCATGGGTTGGGAAGGAAAGAAAAAAGTCCTCACTTGGAAAACCCTGTGTCAGATGACTGTAATAACCATGCACTCAAGAATGGTATGTGCAGACAACACTCTAAGAAGTTCAAGTTCACATGTTACTCTGTATGTGTTAGAAGAGCAATGCTCTTTAAAATGGTTAGATTATAGAAACATACATAAAGTGGCATATATGCACAATGGAATTCTACTCAGCCATAAAGAGAAATGAAATTATGTCATTTGCAGGAAAATCGATGGAACTAGATAGATGAATTTCACTTAGCAGTGAGATCAGCCAGTCTCAGAAAATCAAGTGTTGTACGTTTTTTCTCATATGTAGATGCTAGAGAGAAAAAGAGGAAACAAAAGGGACTCTAAATAAATGTGGATAGAGACCTGTAGAATAGTTGGAGGTGATTGGGGGAGAGAGTCGGGGAGGGGAAAAGGGGGATTAAGAAAAGAAACAGCATAATACTGTGGTAATATATGCAGCTATTACTACTATTAAGAATAATAGTAATAAGCCGGGCGTGGTGGCGCATGCTTGTAATCCCAGCATTCGGGAGGCTGAGACCAGAGGATCCGGGTTCGCGGCCAGCCTCAGCTACCTAGTGAGGCACTCCGCAAATTAGTGAGACTCGGTTTCAAAATAAAGAATAATAGTAATATATAAGAATATTAGAATATATAAGAATATATATAATATATAAGAATATATATTAGAATAATATATATTCTAATAATATATTCTAATAATATTATTAAAATATATAAGAATATTACTATATTCTTAACATGTACCAGGAAGGAGGAGAGGGGACTGGGGTGGGTTATCACACTTAGCCTCACTGTGATGTATCATTCCAATGCACTAATAAAATTATTTTAAAAATAAAAAATTAAAACAAAATATAATCTGAAACTCTGTAGAAAAAATATCTTATAGCATGCAAATGTCTCCCTCACCTAGGACAATATGTCCTCCTGGTCAATATACTACAATGCTGGGATCTAGCATTGAATTCCACCTTCTTTCTTCACCTACTGCTAAGATAGATACATCATCCTCGAGAATCCCTGGAGTCCAGGTTCTAGGAGTGTAACCTCTGGTCCTGAAATTCATGAATCTTGGGCATTTTACCGCTGTCTCTCTTTCTGAACTGTGAATTAGTACATTCTTCCACAAGACACACTTGTTAAAATAATTTTATGATATAACCCATCTATTTTTCATTGTAGGCCTTGTTTACCTACCACATCATTAAGATAATGTTTCCTGGACTGAGGGTGTAGCTCAGTGGTTCAGTGCCTGCCTGGCACACAGGAGACCTGAATTCCATCCCCAGCACAGCAAAGACTACTACTAATAATAGAGCGATAGTGGTTCCAAGTGACACACTCTTAGGCACCTTCCTCATATCTCAGATCTCCATTGGTGTCATGGGGAACTCATTGCTCTTTGGGTTATATTTGTCCATCTTCTTCATTCAAACTCGTGTGAAAAAGCCCATCGATTCCATTTCCATGCACCTGACACTGGTCAATATGCTGACTATCATATTCTCATTGCGTATGTGGCATCATCCTTTGGAGTAAGACGGTTTTTGGACGATGTTGGTTGTCAGGCATTTATGTTCTCCTACAGAGTGACCCTCGGTGTTTCCATCTGCGCCACCTCTCTCCTGAGTGCATTTCAAGCCATCACCATCAGTCCCAGGAACTCTAAGTGGGAGAGGTTTAAATTTAAGCTCTTTACATGGATGTGCCCCTCTTTCCTTTTCTTCTGGATCATCAACATGCTGATCTGTATCCACATCATTGAATCCATGAGAGCCATTGGCAATTACACTGTTTTTGGTCATGGATATTCTCATCTATATTGTCAAACTAGGCAATTCAGAAACCAGAACTCAGGGGCTTTTGTAAGTATCCTGCTGACTTATGATTTGGTATTTGTGGCCCTCATGACCTGCACCAGCCTCTACATGGTCAATCTTCTCTACAGTCACAACAGGAAAGCTAAGCATGTCCCTGGCCTCCGCCTCTCCTCCCAGGCACCTCCTGAACACAAAGCCACCTGCACCATCCTTCTGCTGGTTGTTTACTTTGTGTTCTTTTATTGCTCAAACTTGTGACTCTGTATTCTTTTTACATACATGAGAAAATCCCAAGGTTAGATGGGATTGGTGTGGATTTGTCATCATGTTGCCCAACCATCTACCCATTTTTGCTGATGAATAATAATAGTTATTTCCCAATATATTTCTTCACTTTCATTGATGAGAATTTCCTGTTCTCAAAGAGAATTCCATGACTGATCACACTCCCAGGCTTTCATCTGCAACAGAGGAGGGTCCTTAATGGCTTATGTGCAAAAAGAAAAGTCATGTGGCCCTTGAGCATTTCAAGTGATACCAGTGCAAATTCAGATATGTTACAAATCTACAGCACACTCAGAATTTGAAGCCTGAGTTTCAAAAAATGCACACACATATCACGCTAGCAATTGTCACATTGATTATATGTTTAACTTATGACACCTTAAGTATATTAAATATATTGAGTATATTGAAAATATATATATATATGTGAACCTGTTTTATATATACTACTAAAACTATTTTATCTGCTTGCTTTTGTTCTTGTGTAATACAGCTACTAACACATGTAAAATTCCATTTGGGATTTTCATTACATTTCTATTAAACTGTGCTGACCCGAGGAACTGCTGTTAAACACTCAACAAACACATAATGCAAATGTTACATATTCCAGGCACTACTTTAGGTGTTAGGTATATAAAAGTGTTCTAAAAACAATAAAATATAATAACTAAAGGTACCATGTAGGACATTCATGGTATAGGAAAATGTAGGTAATATGAAAACAGCTGCCAAAATAGAGTTAGAGTCAGGTGCGGCGGCACACTTCTGTAATCCTAGCACTCAGGAGGCTAAGTCAGGAGGATCACAGATTTGTGGCAGGCTTCAGCAACTTAGCAAAGACCTTGTTTCCAAAAAAGTTAACTAGGAGTCCAGCAGACAAAACAGAATACAGACAATCTCTCTCATGTACACACATACCCAAGAGAGAAGAAGACAAAAAGAGGGAAAAAGTAAAAAGGAACCTTAAAAATTGATTAATTGGGAGTGAGTAAAGTTTGTTTGTTGGAAAAGAGCTGCTTTCTCTTGGTTATACATATGCATAAAAATGGAAATAAACCCCACGTTCTCACCCTGCACAAGAGTCAATTCAAGATAGATCAAAGACCTGGAAATTAGACCAGAAAACTTGCAGGGCATAGGAGCAACATTCCAACACATAGACATGGGTAAAAACTTCAAGACACCAAAGGCACAAGAAATTAAAATGAGGATCAATATATGGGATTGCATTAAACTGAAGAGCTTCTAAGCAGCAAAGGAAACTGTCAAGAACCTCAACAGAGAGCCAACAGAAGATTTTTGCAGGCTACTCCTCTGATAGAAAACTAATACCTAGAATATACAGCGAACTCAATAAACTCACTGCCAAAAACCAAATAACCCAATAAAAATGGACAAGTGAAGTAAATAGAAGTTTCACAAAAGAAGAAATATAACTGGCCAGTAAATGTATGAAAAAATGTTCAACATCATTAGTAATTAGAGAGATGCAAATCAAAGCTACCCTGAGATTTCACCTAACCCTAATTCGAATGGCAATCATTAAAAAAACACAAAGTAATACAAATGGCCAATAAATGTATGAGGAAATGTTCCACATCATTGGCAATCAGAGAGATGCAAATCAAAACTATCTTGAGATTTCACCTAACTCCAATCAGAATGGCAATCATTAAAAACACAAACAACAACAACAGCTGGTAAGGGTGTGGAGAAGTGGGAACCCTAATACATTGTTGGTGGGATTGCAAACTTGTGCAACCACTTTGGAAAACAGTATGGAGGACCCTCAGACGAATGGGAATGAACCTACCTTATGACCCAGCAATACCACTTCTGGGCATCTACCCAAAAGAATGGAAACCAAACTATCAGACCGACGCATGTGTATCTATGTTTATAGCTGCACAATTCAGAATAGCCAAACTATGGAAGCAGCCAAGATGTCCATCCACAGATGAATGGATTACAAAACTATGGGATATGTACACAATGGAATTTTACTCAGCCATAAAGAAGAACAAAATCATGTTATTTGCAGGTAAATGGATGCAACTGGAAAACATTATGTTAAGTGAGATTAGCCAGTTACAAAGTGTAAAGAAGCATATGTTCTCCCTAATATGTGGATGTTAGGGAGAAGATGGGGCATAAGAGGGTCCCCAGATGAAAAAGTAGAGACCCTCGATAAACAAAGAAGTTGATTTAACCAAAGGGGATGTATGGGGGATGGGGGGAGGGCATCCTAAGGCACATGATGTACTTACACAATTATATCAAGGTCACTCACTGAACTGAACTTAAGAGGGAGGGAGGGCAAGGGATCGGGGTGGGAATTGGGGAAGGGGTCAGATGAGAAATGTGTGCACATATGTCGTTATCAATTTGTACCTAACAAAGATGTATACATACAAAGCACGAATTATTACAATAAAAAAACACAAACAACAACAAATACTATGTAGGATATGAAGAAATATGAACTCTAATACATTGTTGGTGGAATTGAAAATTAGTGAAATCACTTTGGAAAGCAGTGTAGAGGATCCTCAGAAGAATGGGACTGAGCCTACCATATGACCTAGCTATACCACTCCTGGGTATTTACCCAAAAGAATGGAAACCAAAGTACGAGAGTAATGCATTTATATCTATGTTTATAGCTGCACAATTCACAATTGCTAAACTATGGAACCAGCCAAGATGTCCAGCAGATGAATGGATTATAAAACTATGAAATATGTACACAATGGAATTTTACCTAGCCATAAAGAACAAAATTATGTCATTTGCAGGGAAATGGATGGAACCAGAGAACATTATGCTAAGAGAGATTAGTCAGTCACAAGAAGTAAAAAGTCAGATGTTCTCCCTAATATGTGGAAGCTAGGGAGAAAGTGGGACATAGGACTCTAGACAAAGGAGGAGAAACCTTAGATGAGTGAAGAAGGCAAACTAACTCAGGGAGATGGGAAGGAGGAGAGGGAAACACCTCAATGGACATGAGGTCCATACACACACTTACCAAAGTCAATTACTGTGCTGAGCTCAGGAAGGAGGGGAGGGGGAAGGAATAGGGTAGAAACTGGGGGAAGGCTCATTGAGTGCTGTGTGCATGTATGCCTCTATCACCCTAAACTTCATCAAAATGTATGATTATAATGCACCAATAAGAAAAAAGATTAGGATGTTGGTGGAAAGTAGAATGCCCCTTCCTGGGTTCAACACTGTTTCCAGCACCACCAAAAGAAAAAAGAACATGGAGGAGGAAAGAAGAAATTTGACTGTGTAACCATATGACCCAATATCTTTATTTGAAAGTGATCAACTTTATTTTTTTAAATCCACAAAAGAAAAGAAGTAGGAAAAAAAAAAGAAAAGAAGTAGGAATCCCCTTGTGGTCCTTTAGTATTTTCTCCCTCATGATTACATTTGAAAGTTTTTCTTCTTTTATATTAATGCGCATTGGTCCTGTTTTCTACATAGGGTTGAGGTTTCTATTAAAAAAACACACACAGAGAGGCACTTATAGGTTAAGAAATCACCATAAACTTATCAGCTTGAAACAACACGCATTTATCTTGTGCTTCAGGAGTCAGAAGTCTGATGTAGGTCTTATCAGGCTGAGATCAAGGTGTGGTCAAACTGTTACCTTCTGAGGGCTCTGGGAAGGATCTGTTTCCTTGCTTTTTTGAATTTCTAGGGTCGCCTGCTTCCCTTAGCCTGTGGCCCAATCCTCCATCTTCGACTTCTATTTCCATAGTCATTTCTTTAAATCCCTCATTTCCCTCTCCTGCTCATCCAGGCCCTTATGATTCCATTTGACCCACCTGGAGGATCTAGGAAAACCTCTCACCCCAAGGTCCCATGTGGGGCAGTCAGAGCAGTGTGTTAGTTGGGCTTTCTCACCTCTTTCTGATAAAAGCCACTGTTACATGGAAAATAACTAAGCATGTCCTTGAAGTTGCCACATTGCCCCCACAAGCTGCCACCTTTGTTCTGCTTTGATATATAAACTGGACAGGGACTGTTCAGTGTTATATGGAAGTCTCTTTCTCTTGTGGAGCTCTCATGTACTCTGCTCACTGCCACTGTGTAAAGGAGGCAGAGGCCTCCTGTGTTCAGTGCACTATAGCTGAAATGAAGGTGTGTCTCATCCCCCCTCCGCACCTCGCTTCTTTTTGGACTGTCCTGATCAAACATAAAACTTCCCAGCCTTGGTTAGTTCAACATCCTAGTTTAACCACGCTAGCCCCTTTTGACATGTGTGATAACATGGGCACTGGGGTTAGGAATTAGGACATGGACATAGTTGGGAGCTGTTATTCTGTCTGCAACAAGATAGTGGTTTGCAAAGACAATTATATTAAGTAATGTAATTGTGTGTTTGTGCGTCTGTGTGTTACTAGAGATTGAACCCAGAGGCATTCTACCTCCAAGCTACACCCCCAGCCTTTCTTTCCTTCCTTCTTTCTTTCTTTCTTTCTTTCCTTCTTCCTTCCTTCCTTTCTTTCTTTGTGTATGTGGTACTGGGGATTGAACCCCAGGCATTCTACCTCTAAACTGCAATCCCATCCCTATTTTTTTAAACAGAGTTTTCTTAAATTGCTGAGGCTAGCCTTAAACCTGGGATCCTCCTGTCTCAGTTGAGGAAAATCCTGTAATTCCAGTACTCTTCTCTAAGTACTGAGATTATAAGCATGCACAACCATACCTGGATGATGTTTTTATTTTGAAATGAAGTTTCACTAAGTTACCATGTGCTGGCCTCAACCCTGCAATCCTCCTGTCTCAGCCTCCCAAGTACTGGGATTACAGGTGTGCACCACTGTACCTGGCTAGGTAACTTTACTTAAATATAATTTGAGTTCTGGAGATGGACTCTAGGACCTTTCACATGCTATGCATGTGCTCAACCACTGTGCTATGCCCCCACCTATGGCAGAGAACCCAAATGCTTCAATAGGAATGAAATCAAGGGTAACCCTCATCTCAGGCCAAGAAACAGCTTACTGTTGCCAGATTTATTAATTCCAGCTGTGGCCAGGAACCCTTCTCTGCAACCTCTGCCCTGAGCTCCTCAAGCTATTTCTGTGCTCCTACTGTAGTTTTGCTTGAAGGATTATGATCCTCATCCACCTCCTTAGCCCGCTCCTTGGGCTGTCTCAGGGGCTTCTTCTTGCCACCTTTGTGGCCCAATATGGTGCCTGCCATCCCTTCACCTGCCTACTCAGTTTGCTGACTTTCTTACATTAACAAGAAAAGAGGGCCAGCGGCAGTGGTACACACCTGTTATCCCAGTACTTGGGAGGTTGAGACAGAAGGATCACAGGTTTGAGGTTAGCCTCAGCACTTAGAACTTGTTTCAAATTTTTCAAAAAAAAAAGGCTAGGGGCATATCTTGGAGGTAGAATGCCCTGAGTTCAATCCTTAGTACCAAAGAGAGAGAGAGAAAGAAAAGATGGCATCTGAATTGTAGTTAGATTATATCTCTCTATCTATGTCTATCTGCCTCTAGAACAAGTTATCCTTGCTATATACTCCAAAAGACAAAAAGAATAATTATTTCTTTTCTGAAAACCTGTCCCAAAGTGCAGGGGATTGGACCCAGAGGTGTTCTATGTTCGAGCTACACCTGTAGGCCTGCTAATTTTTTTTTTAAATGGAATCTCACTAAGTTGCTGAGGCTAGCTTCAAGTGTACAATCTTCCTGTCTCAGCCTCCCAAGTACAAGGATTACCATCAGGCCACTATGCTAGGTTTTGCTGTATTCTTAATACATGGACAAAGAACACCGCCTTAGGAATGGAAAGTTGTTGACCAACATAAATTCTAAAACCAAAGTAATTTCTCTTGATGATAAAAATTCAATTATTTGACATAGGGATGAAAAATAACTTTTTTTAAACAAGATGTACTGTAATAGTGCCTAAGGTCCAAGAATCCACAAATTGATCCTTGGTTACCAGACATCTTTACCTAATAAAATCCAGGAAGAATCCACATGAAATGGACGTATCCACTTACCTAATTGTTGTCAGTGGGACAGGTGTCTACAAAAAGAGATGACATGATGAATGATTTTTCCCCACTTAAAATTTTAATGAAAAACATTATCTGAAATAGAATTTTTATCTATATTGTGCTGGGGATTGAACCTGGGGGAATTTTGTCTCCATACCACACCCCTAAGCCCTTTTTTATTTTGTTTTTCTTTTCATTTTGAAACAGGGTCTTACTCAATTGCTGAGTGTTTCTCTAAGTTTCTAAGGCTGATCTTGAACCTACAATCCTTCTGTCTCAGCCTCCCCAGTACTGGGATTACAGGTATGGGCTACCATGCCTGGTTTCAATTTATATTTTAACATTATATGTTCTTATTGCATGAAAAATATGGCCAAAAAAGATAGTGGCTTACCTGTTTCACTGATTTTAATAATATTTTTGGCAGGCACTTTCATTTCCTTTATCCTTCTTTCAAAAATATTATAGTCCTCAGGACTCAGATCACGATCTGGAACTGGTGCTTGAATTAGAGGACAACATTCCAAGTGGTTATTTAGTAGAGGTAGGATGGAAAGTCAATTCCAAAAGAAAAGCAGTCCTTAAACCAGTTACAATAGAGAGGGACACGTGTTTGAGCAATTCACAGAGGGCCATGACCTGTCCTCCCTGTGATTAAAGAAACTCTTTCCCTTTTTACTTCCCAGAATCCTGAATGGTCTCTTTTTATGGGGCTCTGAACTCCAGCTGTGTGTGCAGAGGAAAGGAAAAGACATCTCAGTTCACCGGTATGGAAGTGAGAGCACCAAAATGGGCATCCTTTCCTCTCCCAGTCTCCTGTAGCCAAATACCAGGCAACTAATCCCTGGCTCTCTACTCTCAACTGGAAAGGACTAAGTGGACAGACATGTAACAGTGTTTCTGGGAGCCCCATGAGGAAATGCTACAATTCTTGGGTGAAATTACCTGTAATGGAAACTTATTTCTCATTGTCCTGCACTCCACATCTGACTACTAGGAACACTAAAGAGCCTTTCTTAGCCGGGTGTGGTGGCACACACCTGTAGTCCCAATACTTGGGAGGTTGAGACAGGAGGATCAAAGGTTCAAGACCAGCCTCAGCAACTTAACAAGACCCTGTTTCACAAAACTAAAAATAAATTAAAAGGGGTTGTGGTGTACTTTGGAGATAAAATGCTTCTGGGTTCAATCCCCAGTAGCAAAAACTAAAATAAAATAAAAAGGGCTGGAGATGTAGCTCAAAAGTAGAGCCCCTGGGTTCAATCCCCAATACCAAAAAAAAAAAAAAAAAATAGAGGAGGGTTCATTAGGAGAGGGTTATGAAAAATGGGGAGGGAAAAGGGATTTACCTCTTCAAATACCAGATTCTCAAGAAAAGTAGTAGGTTGTACATTTCCTCTGAAATCCTTCCAGAGGATTTCCACATGCCTCATTCAAATCTCTTGACAGAATAAATACAAGATCTGCCTCCTCATGATCGTCCACCGAGAAGAATAATCGTGGATGTGAGCCAATCCCACTAAGGCCACCTCCTTCCTCCCAAGGGACTACTTCCATACGTACCGAAGGCTAACAGCAGGGAGGTCACGTCCCCACCTTCATCTATGTTGGCTAGAAAAATCAAACCCATGCTCTTCTTTCGGTCCATAAAGTAGAAATAGTTTTGCCCTGAGTCTGTGAGTGAAAGAGAGATAAAGAACCTTGTCTTAATGCTGGAGAAAATTAACATGTTGATCATGGTGTTGAAAAGACATCATTGTGCCAGGCACGATCCTGGGGAGTGCAGTCTTAGGTGATTTCTTCATTTTGTGACAAATAGAGCACACTATAGCTGACATCTCTGATGGACAGGTATGACATCCCTGGGCAACATAACATGATAGGATCACTGTCAGATGGCCAGTCAGTTGTAGACTGAAGTGCCCGTTATGCAAGACTGATTCCATTTTTAAATAAAAGCACCACACATCACGGATCATACTTACAGGACAAGCTGTACCAGTTATCTTCAGTTTTTGTTGCACAGAGTTTGAAGTTTTGGCATGTGGAATTGACCCTTCAAAGCAAAGCAATTTTTGAATTAGTGAAAAAATATTGTTGAATTTATTAATTAAAAGAAATACTTAGCCAGCAACTTAGCAAGACCCTCATCAACTTAGCAAGACCCTGTTTTGAAATAAAAAGTAAACCAGGCACAGTGGTGCATGCCTGTAATCCCAGTACTTGGCAGGTTGAGGCAGGAGGATCGCAGGTTCAAGGACAGCCTCAGCAATTTAGTGAGGGCTTCAGAAACTTAGTGAGATTCTGTCTCAAAATAAAAAAATAAAATAGGGCTATGAGTGTAGTTCACAGGTATTCAATCTCCAGTGCCAAAAGAAATCTTAACCTTATACCTTATGCAACTGAGTACCCACCTGATATAAAAGGTTATGTTTAAGTCTCCATTGATTAATGTCTCCATGGTTCGGAAGTAAATCCTTAGTGGTCCATTTTCACTTATCATATTCTTCCTGTTGGCAACCAAGTAAATAGTATTCCATTTTGTGACCTAAAAAAAAGAACAAAGAATATCCACATGAGATATGTTAGGACACCCTTTGCTCTGTGCATTTTTATTTATGAAAAACAAAACAAACCCAACCGTTGGATAATAAAGGCCTCTGATGAGCTGGGTGTGGTTGTGCACACCTGTCATCCCAGGATGTGAAAGGCTGAGACAGGAGGATTGCAGACTTGAAACCAGCTTCAGCAACTTGGCAAGACTCTCCGCAACCTAGCAAGATCCTGTTTCAAAACAAAAAATAAAAAGACCTAGGTTGGAGTGTCGCTCAGAGGTAGACTCCTCCTGGGTTCAATACCAAGTATCAAATTAATAAATTAATTAATTAATTAAATGGACCAAGGTGTAGTTTGGAGGTAGAATGACCCTGGGCCCATTCCCCAGTACCCCCCCACACACACACACACATGCTCACACACACGCCTCTGATATTGTTGCGTGACTCAGTAGGAAAGCCAAAAACTCAGCAGGAATCATGAAATTAAGAAAAATTCTACACTGATGAATAATATATAGACTGCAAGTTCTTGGCTTATAGTTCAAAAGTGGCCTCTACTTATTATGATGAACTCCGTCATAACTTTGGTGCTTTGATTTTTTTCAGTCGTGGCAAGTCACGTCGAAACTTTGAAGTCTATGCCCAGCATATTCTCTCTCTCTCTCTCTCTCTCTCTCTCTCTCTCTCTCTCTCTCTCTCTCTCTCTCTCTCTCACACACACACACACACACACACACACACACATACACACACACACTCACACATTTATATGCACAGAGCAGACAGTCCCACAAGCTAATGTGAACAATTCTGAATCACACCTCCAGCAGATTGGTACCTTTTCTCTCATATCCCACATGTTGTCCATATGCTGAGCAATACAGGTCAGGCCTAGTGCAAGAGTTAAAAGTAGAACGTGCATCCTGGCAGAAATTGTCCCTTGCGTTTCTTTGCCTCCTGTGGGTTTATTGCTGTTTGACAAGAGAACCTGACTACTTGGCTTCTTTTATAGGGGTGGTGTGTGGACGTGGCTGACTGGTTCTTACTTACAAGTAACCTGACAGCCATCAAAACAGCCTTGAGTTGTCAAGTGTGAACTTTAAAGTGGCACTTTATGGACCAAGTTTTGGCATTTGATCCCTAAGCAAACATTGCTTACCAATTAATAAATGAGATTTAGCCAGGATTGGTGGCCCATACCCATAATTCCAGTACATAAGAGGCTGAGACTGGAGAATCGCAGCAACCTAGCAGGACCCTCAGCAACTTAGCAAGCCCATTTCAAAATAAAAAATAAAACACAGCTTGGGAGTATACCTCAGAGATGGAATGCCCCTGCATAAAATCCCCAGTACCACAAAAATAAATAGAGATTTAAGGATAATGTTGACTTCAATCTCAGCCCCTACCCAGCACTTACTATTTGCATAAACAATATGAAAGACATAGCTAGACATGTCTATGTTCTTTCTTTACTCTAGTCATGTGGTATATTCACTTTTTCTTTTTTTGGGGGGGGGGTGGTACTGGGGATTGAATCCAAGGGGCATTCTACCTCTAAGATACACTTCCAGTCCTTTTTGTTTCTTATTATGAATAGAGTCTCACTAAGTTGCTAAGAGTCTCACTATGTTGCTGAGGCTGGTCTTGAACCTGTGATCCTCCTGTCTCAGCCTCCCAAATACTGGGATTATAGGCATGCACCACCACACCTGGCTCACATTTTCTTTTCCATTATTGAGTCTTCTTATATCTGCTTAGTTGTTCTATGTCTTTGAACACTGAAGTATGCCTTTGGATTTAATCTAATACAAACAAAGTTACCTTGATATAACATTGGCAAAGTTTATATGTTAAGCTTTGTAAACATTTTAGTAAAGTCAATATATAATTTTAAAGGAAAATAAAAGGTTTGAGGACAAAGCCTTGCTACAGCTCTCTGTGAACTTTTCTGTGCCTTGTTTTTTTATTTGGCACGTTATGTTTTTTTCAGGACCAAATACATTATTCTTCCCCAAAAAATATCTCTCTGGTCTTAATTTTTGCAAATAACAAAATCTACTTGTAAACTGGATGTGGTGGCACATGCCTGTAATCTCAGTACTTGGGAGGATAGGACAGAAGGACGCAGGTTTGAGTCCAGCCTCAGCAACTCGGTGAGACTGTTTCAAAATAAAAAGGGCTAGGGGTGTATCTTTGAGGTAGAATGTCATATTATGGGGAGGCTCAATCCCCAATAATCCCCTACAAAATTATGATAAAGAAACAAGATGATTCTGTATGTGAAGAGAGGGTACCTTTCATAGTGAGGCCACATCATGTTGGAGAACTAACCACTAACTGTAGTAAGATATGTACCTACACAATCATATTGGTCACTCACTGAAGTGAACCTTAGGGGGAGGGAGGGGGAGGGAATGGGGAGGGAATCGGGGAAGGGGTCAAATGAGAATTTTGTGCAAATATGTTGTTAACAATTTGTACTTAACAAAGATGTATGCTATATTGCACGAATTACTACAATAAAAAATTTTTTTAAAAAGATATTTATTATATCAAATACAGGTGGCTCCATGTGGATCTTAAATTGTAAGGGAAAGCATCTCAATTTGTGTTTTAGAGATCAGCTTCTGGTATTGTTTGTACTATAGTTTGGGATCAAAACCTGGCAACTAGAAAAAATTAGATATGTACACAATGGAATTTTACTCAGCCATAAAGAAGAACAAAATCATGTTATTTGCTGGGAAATGGATGCAACTGGAAAACATTGTTAAGTGAGATTAGTCAGTCACAAAGAGTAAAAACGCATATGTTCTCCATAATATATGGATGCTAGGGAGAAGATGGGGCATAAGAGGGTCTCCAGATGAAAAAGGAGAGACCCTTGATAACTAAAGAAGTTGACTTTACTGAAGGTGATGGACGGGGGCGGGGCACCCTAATGCACATGATGTACTTTCACAAATATATCAATCACTAAACTGAACTTGAGAAGGAGGGAGGGCGAGGGAGTGGGGTAGGAATTGAGGAAGGGGTTAAATGAGAAATGTGTGCATATATGCCTTTATCAGCTTGTACCTAACAAAGATATATATTACAATGCACCAATTAATAAAATTTTAAAAAAAAATTTTTTTAAAGATGTTCCTGTGACTCTAAGAAAGACCAGTGAAGTTGGGGATAGAGAATTAAATTGGACTGAGTGTGGTGGTACACATCTGTAATCCCAGTGCTTGGGAGACTGAGAAAGGAGGATCTCAGATTGGAGGCCAGCCTCAGCAATTTAGCAAGACCCTGTTTCAAAAATAATAAATAAAATAAGGCTGGGAGTGTAGCTCAGAGTTAGAACCTGCCTGGTTCAATCCCCAGTACCAATACAAAAATCAAATATTTAAATCAAGAATAAGCTGCACCTCAGAGAGCTCTTTGTGGTCACACAGAATCCTGCTGTAAAGACCTTCGCACTAGCCAGGCGTGGTGGCGCACGCTTATAATCCCAGCATTCGGGAGGCTGAGACCGGAGGATCCGGGTTTGCGGCCAGCCTCAGCTACCTAGTGAGGCACTCCACAACTTAGTGAGACTCGGTTTCAAAATAAAGAATAAAAAATAGGGCTGGGGGTATAGCTCGGAGGTAGAACGCCCTTGAGTTCAATCTCCAGTACCGCAAAAGAAAAAAAGAAAGAAAAAAAAAAAGACCGTCGCACTTTGCAAAGCAGGTGGGATGAGAAGCAGCTTTGAAAGGCTGAGTCTCCCTCACGTGGAACAGCAGGCTTTCCTGCACCAGGCCATGAACTCACACTCTCACGGATGTGTCACTTCTGTGCTTTTTCTGATAATGCTTTGAGATATGTTTCCAATCTCCCCTTTTGCCGTGGCCATCTATGCAACAAGGAAATTGTCATCAACACTGTCTTTGCCAAAGCCAGTCCTGTGACAAGGCAAGCCCACTATGAGTAACTCTTGCCTGTGGCACTGGAGCTGTTAACTCTGAGGCAGTGCTAAGATCCAAGTAATACTAGATCATTGATCAGCTCGGGAAAACAAAGGTTCTGTCTGTTGGTTGTTCCCTTATCTATTTCCTTTTTTGCCTTGCTATATGAAACCTGAAATTTGGGAGGCATTTAATTTTTTTAGCAACATGCCAGGCTGAAAAAAATAGACTTTTCTAAATATTCTTTATGTGGGGGGGTGGATTGAGCAATTAGACTATGGCATATGACAAATACTATGTAAATAAATACTACTGTGGTACTTCTAAAGAGACCTGATTAGTTGGCCTGTGGTTTCCTTTCTTGACTTTTCTTTCCTGCAGATAGAAATGTAGATACTCTAGTTGGAACTCCAACAATAATATGAGTATCAATTGGCAATGATAAGAGTACCTCACTGGATCTGCTGGCTCCAAACCTACATATTACTCTTTGTTCCTGCTGGTCATGGCAAGGCAATTTCCTCTTGGAAATCAGGAGCAGTTGCCTTAACCAGGACAGCGACCTCCTTCCTGTCACTTCAGTGGTGTGAGAAGTAAAAAATTGTTCAGGTGCAGCCAGTGCATTGGCACAAGACTTGGAAAGCTGACACAGGAGAATTACAAGTTCAAAGCCAGCCTCACCAATTTAGCAAAACTCGTGTGTGTGTGTGTGTGTGTGTGTGTGTGTGTGTGTTTGTGTGTGTGTGTGTGTGGCATTGGAGTAAGGGTGTAGCTCAGAGATAGAATGGCCCTGGGCTCAATCCCCAATACCACAAAAAAAAATGGCTAGCGTGCATCCAATTTAATGAGACATAGCAGTGTTCCACAGTAGCAGTGTCTCCTTGACAGGTAGTACCTTCGAATACAATAAGATTAAAATGATGGGAATGGAAAGCAAAAATTCCAGAAGTGAGATTATAGGTGTATTATTGAAAAGGGCCACTTCCAAGTCTACGTCATGTTCACACATCCATGCATCTTGGCTATGAATGAAAGAATAAATCCGGCCACATCATATTAACATAGTTAACCTGTATTATATATGAATATATGTTCTTTATCTTTTCAGTTATATTATGTATTCTGTGGGAAACACCTAAGAGTACAAGCTCTGGGGCAACTTCAATCTCTATATTGTGGCAAGCGATTTTACAATGAGAAACAGGCTCATAGCCAACCATGTGTGTTACAACCAGGACTGATCCCTGGGCCTCAAGGTCACAGTAAAAGTCACTGTCATGTGTGAGGCTTGTGCTCTGTGGAACCTGGAGGAAGTTAAACACAGTGGAAGAGGTGAAGGCACAAGAACCCTTGTGAGAAAGCAGGTGTGTTCTCTGAGGTCCTGCTCAGGGCTCAGGTTGGATCAAGGACTGTGGTGATTTCCATCAACTGTGTGAAAACTAACCTTTAATGACTTCCTAGATCCTGAAGTTTACTTTCTGATGTAGTTCAACATGAGAAAATGCAGATCCCAGTGATTTTTCACTTCTAACTAATAAACCTAATCATTGACCAGGAGATTCGTTTTCCACCTGGGAGAGTGGTCTGTTTCTCCTCTGGGTGCATCAGAATGATGGCCTGTGAACAAGGTCATTGAGGCAGCAGGTGACAGGGTAACGGTGTCCACGGGGAGAAGTCCTATCACCCTGTCCCCCCTGATATACAGTCCTGGATGCTCAGATGCCACCTTTCTGAGATGCTACACTGTCTCTGAATGCCAGCTGCCTGGAGCAAGGCTTCTACAGCATACTCAGCCTCCGAGACGAGAGGGAGGTAAGAACACCTGTCACCCTGACAGTTCCCTGTCTGTGCTTCTACACAGAGACCTCCTTTTATATATGATTTACCTTCTAACTACTTTTTCAGTTATGATACACCCATATTTTCCTTTATAAATATATTTTTGTTGATGCATTTTTTAATTTTGTACTGATTTTTGTTGGTACTACGGATTGAACTCACAGGTGTTCTACCTCCAAGCTACAACCCCAGCCTTATGTTTTTTATTTTGAAACAGGGCCTTACTGAGTTGCTGGATCTGGCCTCAAATCTAAGATTCTCCTGTCTCAGCCTCTCGAGTACTAGATTGCAGGTGTGTGCCAGGACGCCCAGCTTCAATTCCAAAATCTTTGGTGGTAAGTTAAGTTTCTAGGAATTTTCCCATAGCTCTCAACTTTCCAGATTTATTGGCATAGTTAAGCACAATGTCATCTTTTAACAAATGTTTTCTGTTTCCCAGTTGCTGTCTCTAACATTTTGATCCTGACATTATTTTGCCTTCTTGCTGGGCAGTGGTACAGTCTCACAGAGCTATGACACATTATCTTTCTTTCTAAGCAACTGACTTTGCTTTTTCTTTCCATTTCGGTTGTTTGCTATTATTCTGATTTTCTCTGTCTTGCTTTCCTTTATTTATTTTACTTAGGATCCATTTTGCAATTCCTTTTCTACTGATCCCTGTTGTTTGATCCCTGATTCTTATCCAGGCTTCACATTTATTTTATTATAAACATTCTATGAAATATCTTCCTAGTGGAATATTTCTCACTCTGTGATTTCTCAGATGTGACTAGCTTTTGCTTGTTTTTTTTATTATTATTCTACATCTAACTCATAATTATTATATTAAGACAAATTATTCTGTGAGATCACTCTTAAACTCTTGGTTCTCATTTCAGCGTCAATTTTATGACCACATTTACTACTTCCTACCTAAGCTCATGAGAAGAAAAAATGAATATTTTATAGAGACTGTGTGAGTTGTTTTTTAATTACAAGAAGCATGAGAGTATAAATTGTTTTGATTGATTTCGGGGAGCTGAAGGAAATGGAGGATTGAGTGTCGGGCATTCTGTCTCTGAGCTACATCTGCAGCCCTTTTCATTTTTTATGTTGATCACACTTTTGTTGTTGTTGTTGCTGCTGCTGCTGCTGCTGCTGCTGCTGCTGCTGCTACTGTAAATAGAACCCAGCTACACCTCCAGCCCTTATTTTTCTCTATTTTGAAACTCACTGAGTTGCTGAGGCTGGCCCCAAACGTGTGATCTTCCTGTCTCTGCCTCCCAATGACTGGGATTACAGACATGTGCCACCACACTCAGCTTAAATTTTTACTTTGAAACATGGTCTCGCTAAGTTACTGAGGGTCTCTACATTACTAAAACTGCCCTCAAACCTATGATCTTCCTATTCCAGCCTCCAAAGTACTAAGATTACAGACATGCACCACAACACCCAGCTGACTTGATCAATTTTTTAATATCTTAACATTTGTCTGCTGATTCTGTTAATTACTAAAGGACTTTGGTGACAGTTTCTCAGTGAAATGGTAGATTTTCTTATGTTTTCTTATAATTCTGTATGTTTTTACATTATATGTGTTGATGCTATGTTTATTTGAGCATGGAAATTTAAGTTTATTGTTAATTACTTGGCCTTCTTTATGTTAAGTAATTCTATTTCTTTAAAGTTTGTTTTGTATGATATAATCTGTTGAAAATGAAATAGCTTTCTGTTGGCTAGTGTGTAGTATGTCACCTGCTTCTTTTTTTTTAAGTTTCTGTATTGCCCAAACATGGTGGTACATTCCTGTAATCCTAGTACTTGGAAGACTGAAATAGGAAGATGGTAGATTGAAGGCCAGCATTGGCAACATAGCAAGATTCTCAGCAACATAGCAAGACCCCATTTCAAAATAAAAAAGGGCAGAAGGTATAACTAGGTGGCCCCTGGGTATAATCACTGGTACAAGAAAAAAAAAAGAGAAAAATTTCTGTAACTTCTTTTTTATTATTATTTTTTTTCAGCACGGAATTTTATACGTTTCTTGAGTACAACAGGGTTACATAGACATTTATGACATATCAGTCATTGTCAGAACACAAATAGCACCACTTCTTCATTTTACACGTATAGCCCACATTCTTAACATAGCCTGGTCATTGGACATGAATGTAATAAAGGTAAATCGGATGTGGTGGCACACACCTGTAATCCCAGTACTTGGGGGTTGAAACAGGAGGAGCACAGGTTCGAGGCCAGCCTCAGCAATTTAACAAGACCCTCAGCTACTTAGCAAAACTCTGTTTAAAATATAAAATAAAATAGGGCTGGGGATGTATGTAGAACATCCCTGTGTTCAATCTCCAGTCCAAAAAAAAAAAAAGGACAGAAGATAACAGGGATAACAGGTAATGGTTTTGAAGTCTAGCAGTTTGTCTGATATTCATAAAGCAACTCCAGCTTGCTGCCCCTCAGCACTTCAACAATGTATCTTTCAGGACAGGATATTGCTATGTTGTCCAAGCTGGTCTCAAACTCCTAGGCTCAAGAAATCCTCCTGCCTTAGCTCTCGAGCGGCTGGGACGATACATACTGTCACTGCACCCAGTCCTACTTGTACTTTCTTATTTATAGTATGAATGTGTCAGCACTACATACCTATGATGTGATATTTTTCTGTCTTACATACTCTGTCTTCTGTTAAGTGTGTTTACTCCTTCGTTTTCCCTCCTTTCCTTCTGTGTGTTTGTGTGTGTGTGTGTGTGTGTGTATGGTATTGGGGATTGAACCCAGGGGCTTATTTGGAACCTCTGAGTTACACGCCCAGAACATTTTTTTAATTTTGAAACAGAGTCTAAGTGTGTGCCACTATGTCCAGCAAACACTGCACACACACACACACACACACATACACACACACACACACACACATTCAGTTTGTGTGGTGCTGGGAATTGAACCCAGGAGTATTTTACCTCCGAGCTACACCCCAAGGCCTATTTAATTTTGAAACAGGAACTCACTAAGTTGCTGACGGTCTCACTAAATTGCTGAGGCTGACCTCAAACCTGTGAGCCTCCCATCGCAGCCTCCCAAGTATTTGGATAACAGGCATGTGCTACCACACAGGCAAAAACTATATTTTAATGTGGACGGTGAGATGACTTGATATACATTGTGAAATGACTACCACACTCACGTGAATTGACAGATCTAACACTTCCCATAGTTACAAGAGTGTGTGTGTCTGTGTGTCTGTGTCTGTGTCTGTGTCTGGGTTTGTGTGCTCAAAACCATTAGGATCTCCTTTAGTAGCAAATTTCGAGAATACAAAGCACTACTATTAGCTGTCATCACCATACATTACATTAGATATCCATAACTTATTCATCTTATAGTTGACAGTCTATAACACTTTCTAGAACACTCTTCTCTATTAATTACTGGGTTAGACTTGACCACAAGAGGTCCTGAGGGAGGTTGGGGAGGCCAGAAGGAGACTCAGCCTTTGCTTTTTTTTCGTGACATCCAGACTCAACGAGAGACGTGGAGGCTGCCCATGGGCTCCAGCTCCAACTCGACACACCAACAGTCCCAGCAGGCCAACTACACGTGCTTAGCTGGAGTTTCTTCAGGTTTGGCAGCTCCCAAGACATCTGCCGCTTTCCCAGCTGACCTCGTTGACCTAACACGCATGGCTCTGGTTCCCCCACCAGCTCCTCCCTTCCTCCCAGGTGAGAGCTCCAGGGAGCTGTGCTTAGGGACTTACTCTGATCCTCACGTTGCCTTTTCCAGACCTTTGCTAAGCCCCTTCAAATTGTATAAGCTCTGCTACCTCTCCCAAAACCAGATTCCAAAAACCTACTCACTCTATTTTCTTTTTGGGTTTTGTTTCTTTGTTTTTGTTTTTGTTTTTTTGGCATTGGGTATTAAACCCATGGGCATTCTACCTCTGAAAAAGGACATCCCCAGTCCTTTTTATTTTGAAACAGAATCTAAGTATTTGAGTCTGTTCTCAAACCTGCCTCAGCCTCTGAAGTACTGAGATTACAGGCATTTGCCACCATACACAGCCCTTTTTGGTTTTTTAATGTACTTTTATTGGTGCATTGTAATCATACAGCATAGTGAGGTTCAAAGTGATACGGACATACATGCACACAGCACATGATGAATTTCCCTTCAGATACTACCCTACTCCCCCATCTTCCTCCTCCAGTCCCCTTCCAACTATTCTACTGCTCTCTCTCTCTCTCTCTCTCTCTCTCTCTCTCTCTCTCTCTCTCTCTCTCTCTCTCCATTTATACAGTCCTTTTTGTTACCCATTCTCTCTAGCTTTCACATATGAGAGAAAAGATACTACCCTTGACTTTCTGAGACTGGCTGATTTCAATTTGCATAATATTCTCTAGTTCTATCCATTTTCCTGCAAATGACATAATTTTTTTCTTCTTTATGGCTGAGTAGAATTCCTTGGTGAGGATATGCCACATTTCCTCTATCCATTCACCTATTGCCAGACACCTAGGTTGGTTCCATAATTTGACTATAGTGAATTTTGCAGCTATAAATATGGTCACCCTATTTTCATGAAAATTTTTTTTGTTTGTTTGGTTGTTTGGTGGGGTTTTTTTTTTTTTTTTGGTTTGTTTGTTTGTTTGTTTGTTTTTGCAGTACTGGGGATTGCACTCATGGGCATTCTACCTCCGAGCTATACCCCCAGCCCTATTTTTTTTATTCTTTATTTTGAAACAGGGTCTCACTAAGTTGCGGAGGGCCTCACTAGGTAGCTGAGGCTGGCGGCGAACCCAGATCCTCCAGTCTCAGCCTCCCAAATGCTGGGATTACAAGTGTGCGCCACGACGCCCGGCTCATGAATGTTTTTTGAGTGATATAATTTTATTCTAGTTATTTTAACAGCTCTGTATGCAGATTCTACATCTGTACATCTTTCATTATAGGCCTGGCTTCCTTAATTAAAACATCTAAATATCATTAATATGATGTTTTCACCTGAGACGGTTTGGGGGATTTTCCTCATATCTCAGATTTCCATCGGTGTCGTGGGGAACTCATTGCTCATTGGGTTATATTTGTCCATCTTCCTCATTCAACCTCATCTGAAGAAGCCCATTGATTCCATTTTCATGCATCTGTCCTTGGTCAATATCCTGACTATCATATTCCCATTGTTACCGTATGTGGCATCATCCTTTGGAGTAAGACAATTTTTGGATGATGTTGGTTGTCAGGCATTTTTGTTCTCCTACAGAGTGACCCGCGGTATTTCCATCTGCACCACCTCTCTCCTGAGTGCATTTCAAGCCATCACCATCAGTCCCAGGAACTCCATGTGGGCATGATTTAAACTTAAACTCTCTACCCTTCTTCCTTTTCTTCTGGATCATCAACATGCTGATCTATATTCACATTATTCAAACTGTAAGAGCCAATGGCAACTTCACTCTTTTTGGTCATGGTGGTCGTCGGTATTCTCATCCATACTGTCAAAATAAGCAAGTCACAGACCAGAACTCAGATGCATTCATGATTGTCATAGTGATTTACGATCTGCTGTTTGTGTCCCTCATGATCTGCACCAGCCTCTACATGGTGAATCTCCTCTACAGACACCACAGGAGAGCGCAGCGTGTCCGCAGCCCCCACCTCTCTCTCCCCAGGCATCTCCTGAAAACAAAACCACCCACACCATCCTTCTGCTGGTTGGTTGCTTTGTGTTCTTTTATTGCTCTAACAACATTATGACTCTGTATTCCTTTTACATACATGAAAAAAAAACCCAAATTGGATGGGATTGCTGAACTTTTATCATCATGTTACTCAACCATCTGCCCGTTTTTGCTGATGAAGAATAATAAAATTATTTCTCAATTTACTTCTTCACTTTCACTGATGGGAATTACCTGTTCTCAAAGAGAATTCCATGGCTGATCTCACTCCCAGGCTTCCATCTTCAACAGAGGAGGGTCCATAATGGCTTATATGCAAAAAGAAAAGCCATGTGGTCCTTGAGCATTTCAAGTGGTGCTAGTGTGAATTCAGATATGCTATAAATCTACAACACACTCAGAATTTGACGCCTGGGTTTTAATAAATGTACACAAATATAGTGTTAACAACCTTCACATCCATTAGGTGTTTAACTCATAATACCTTGAATAAAATCAACATTTTTTATATTTACTAATAAACCTATATTATGATATTCCTTTTGTACTTTTTAGTACAGCTACTAGAAAATGTAAAATCCATTTGAGGCTTTCATTACTTTCTTTTATTATTTCATTTGTGTGGAGGGTACTAGGGATCAACCCAGGAGCAATCTACCTCTGAGCAACACTACCTTGTCATATTCTAATTTTTTTTTTTTTTGCGTTGAAACAGAGTCTCACTGGGTTGCAGAGAGTCTCACTGAGTTGCTACAGCTGTCCTCAAACCTGTGATCCTTCTATCTCAGCCTCTGAAGCACTAGTGATGGGAATTGATCTGGTATTAATAGCTAAAAGCACAAATGTATATAGATCCCCTTTTTTGCTATATTTAGGCAGCAACTTTTCAGTACTTACATAGTAAAAGCCCTGTGTGCCTTGCTGTCCTTGAAGCAGAAATCACAAGCAGTCTGCCAAAAGCTGCTCTTGAGCAGGAAGGTAACACACACAGACACACAGCTTAAATAGCTGAGGCCGCGTTTTGCTTTTTTGCAAAATAAGCAAGGCTTCAGAGAGAGATCACACACACAGCCCTGCCATTATATTTCCTCCTTTTTTCCCTAAACACCTAGAAAACAAAATAATCATATGCTTGCCCTGTATAAGAAACTCAGCCATGAACCTATGACATAGCAACCTAGATAAGGAGAGGAGTGAAACCCTATTTAATATTGGCAGTCTTTCTTGGAGGGAGTGTTCTGTTTCAGAACAGTCCAACATGCCCCTCTCCAGCATATTGCTTTCTACCACTCTCTTTCCCCCTTTCTCTCTCCAATAAAAACTTTAAGAGTCTCTGGAAGTTTCCCAGCTCTTTTTTTCTAAACTAACTAAGGAGAAGAACCCCCTTTGGTACCAAACTGTAACACTAAGATTACAGGCATGCGCCACCATGCCCAGTTTTGTTTTTTAATCTGAAACATGGTCTTGCTAGGCTGCTGAGGCTGGCCATGAACTTTTGATCCTCCTGACTCAGCCTCCCAAGTACTAGGATTAAAAGCATGTGCCACCACACCTGGTTTTGGCTCCTTTTAAATACAGCCACTGTAAAATTTAAGACTCCATTTGGGACTTGCATTCTACTTCTAGTTAACTGCAGTGTTATAAGGAATTTCTTTCCCATTCAGGAAATACTCACCTTAAATATTGACCACCTTAAATATCCCAGGCATTATTTTAGAGGTTGGATATACATTAATGTCTTAAACAAATGAACATAACTACTAAAGGGATGATACAGAATGCTAGTGATACAGGAAATATATATGCATATGAATAGATATAAAAATAGAGCTAGGTATTCAGTTTCACCAGCAGAAGATGTTATGTAAGATACAATCTTTTCTCCAACATATGTTCTTGGCACCTTTGTCAAGAATCAGATAACAATCTATGTGTTTTTGTCTCTATGCCTCACATTCTATTCCATTAGTCTCCATGTCTATTTTTATGCCAGTACTGTGCTGTTTTGGCTACTGCAGCTCTGTAATATAATTTTAAACAGCTGTTTATGATGTCTCCAAAATTGCACTTTTTGTTCAAAATTGCTTTGGCAATTCTGGGTCTTTTGTTTCTCCAAATGAATTTTAGGATTGTTTTTTCTAGTTATATTAAGAAGGTCATTGGTATTTTGGTAGGGAATGCATTGAACCCATATATCATTTTTAGCAATATGACCATTTTACTTTATTTTGTTTTGTTTTTTGTTGGTGGTGCATTGTAATCATACATCATGATGAAATTCAGAGTACTAAGACATACATGCACATAGCACTTGGTGAGCCTCCTCCCCACCAGGTCCCAACCCAGGCCCTCACCCTCCACAGGCATGGCATTCAGATATGCATTTATATATTTATGTATGTGCATCATGTCCATTTAAGTGTTTCTTTCATTGCATTTTTCCTCCCTTACTAGTCTCCCTCACTAGGGTTTCTTCTCTTTTGTCTAGAGTTCCTCCTGTGTTCTGATTACTCCTTAGCCTCCAAATTTAAAGGAAAACATCTGAACTTTCGCTTTTTCTGAATGACCAATCTCACTTGGCATAATATTCTCCAGTTCCCTCCATTTTCCTGCAAAAGACATAATTTGGTCCTTCTTTATGGC
Organism: Graphiurus murinus; assembly: GCA_004027655.1. Taxonomy (NCBI): domain Eukaryota; kingdom Metazoa; phylum Chordata; class Mammalia; order Rodentia; family Gliridae; genus Graphiurus; species Graphiurus murinus. The sequence goes on from PVLC010014307.1 coordinate 27,522, forward strand.
TGAGTAGAATTCCATTTTGTGTATATCCCACAATTTTGTAATCCATTTGTCTATTGATGGACACCTAGGCTGGTTTCATAATTTAGCTATTATGAATTGTGCTGCTATAAACATAACATACATGCATTACTATGGTAATGTGGTTTCTATCCCTTGGGGTAGATACCCAAGAGTAGAGAAGAGGCATAGCTGGGTCCTATGGTAGGTTTATTTCCATTCTTCTGATGATCTTCCATACTGATCTCCAAAGTTGCTGAAATAATTTCCAGTCCCACCAACAATGTATCAGAGTTCCTACTTCCTCACATCCTCACCAACATTTGTAACTATTTGTGTTTTTAGTGATGGCCATTCTAATTAAGGTTAGGTGAAATCACAGTGTCATTTTGATTTGCATCTCTTTGATTGCTAGTGATGTTGAACATTTTTCATATATTTATTAGCCATTTGTATTTCCTCTTTTGCAATGTGTTTATTTAGTTCACTTGCCCATTTTTAATTGGGTTATTTGGGTTGTTGTTGGATTTTTTGTTTTGTTTTTTGGTGGTAAGTTTTTAGAGATCTTTGTGTATTCTGTATTGTAGTCCTCTATTGGAGAAGGAGCTAGCAAAAATCTTTTCCCATCCTGTCAGCTCACTATTAAGGTTCTTGATAATTTATTTTGCTGCACAAAATCACCTCAATTTAATTCAATCCCACCTATTAATCCTCATTTTATTTTCTTGTGTCTTTGGGGTCTAATTGAGGAAATTTCTACAAGTGCCTATATGTTGGAGTGCTGGTCCTATGCCCTCTTCTAGTAATTGCAAAGTCTCTTGTCTAATTTCCAGGTCTTTGATCCATCTTGATTTGATTATTATACAGGGTAAGAAGGTGGACTTATTACCATTTTGCTACATATAGATAACCCATTATGCCAACACCATTTGCTGAAAAGGTTATATGGGTCCCCCCTCCCACTTTTTTTTTTTTTTTTCGCAGTACTGGGGATTGAACCCAGGAGCATTCTACCTCCAAAATACACCCCCAGTCCTATTTCTTATTCTTTATTTTGAAACAGGGTCTCACTAAGTTGCAGAGGACCTCACTAAGTGGCTGAGGCTGGCCGCGAACCCAGATTCTCCTCTCTCAACCTCTCAAGTACTGGGATTACAAGTGTGCTCCACCACACCTGGCTGGGTTTTCCCCTTTTGTCAAAAATCAATTTGCTGTGAGTGGATTTCTTTCTGAATACTCTAATCTGTTCCATTGATCTTTGCGTCTGTTTTTGTGCCAATATCATTCTGTTTTTATTGCCGTGGCTCGGTAGTATATTTTAAGGTCAGGTATTGTAATGTCTCCTGCATGCTTCTTATTGCTGGGAATTATTTTGGCTATTCTGAATCATTTGTTGTTCTATATAAATTTGATGACTCATATTTATACCTCTGAGTGGAATGATTATGGTATTTTAATAGTGATTGCATTGCATCTGTAATCACTTTTGGTAGAATGGCCATTTTCATAATATTTATTCTCCTTATCTAAGAATATGGAAGATCTTTCCATCTTTTAAGATCTTTTTAAATTTCTTTCTTTAGTGTTTTATAGTCCTTATTGTAGAGGTCTTTTACCTCCGTACATAGATTTATTCCTATGTATATTATTATTGTTAATATTGTTGTGAATTGGATTGTATTCCGGGTTTCTTTTCAGTGGATTCATGTTTGGCATATACAAAAGATATTGATTTTTTTAGATAGATTTTACTTGTAGATACTTTATTGAATTTTGTAATCAGCTGTAAAAGTCTTTTGGTTGAGTTTTTGGCACTTCTGAGTATGAGATCATGTCACCTGCAAATAGAAATAATTTCAGTTCTTATTTTTCTGTGTGTATTCCTTTGATTTCCTTCTCTTACTTTATTGATCTGGCTGGAGTCTCAAATACTATATTGAAAAGAAGTGGTGGTAGTGGGCATCCTTGTCTTGCTTCTGGTTTTAAAGGGAATTCCCAGTTTTTCCCCATTCAGTATGGTGTTGGCTTTGGGTTTATTGTATAGGTCCTTTGTAATGTTGAGGTAAGTTCCTCCTATTCCAATTTTCTACAGTGTTTTTAACATGAATGTGTGTTGGGTTTTGTCAAATACTGTTTCAGCATCTACTGAGATGGGCATGTGATTTTCACCCTTAATTCTATTTATTTGGTGAATAACATGTATTGACTTGTGTATGTTGAACCACCCTTGCATCCCTGGGATGAACCTGACTTGATTGTCATATATAATTTTTTGATGTTGTTTTGAATGAATGTTTCTAGTAAAACTTCTAGTTTACAAGTTTTGCATCTAAGCTTATCAATGATATTGGTCTATAATTTTATTTTCTTGAGCTTTCTTGATTGGCTTTTGGTATTAAGGTAACACTGGCTACAGAATGAGTTTGGTAGAATTCCATTTCACTCTGTTAGGGTTGGAACAGTGTGAGGGGTATGGAGCCTAGATCTTCTATAAAGGCTTTATGAAAATCAGCTGGGACTCCATCTCAACCTGGGCTTTTCTTTGATGGTAGACTCTTAATTGATGTTTCAATGTCTTTACTTGCTATTGGTCAGTTTATATTTTGTATATCCTCTTTGTTCAATTTAGGATGGTTGTATGTGTCTAGAAATTTGTCAATTTCTTTTAGGTTTTCCATTTTATTGGAGTATAATTTTTCAAAAACATTTCTGATGATCCTCTGGATTTCCACACTGTCTCTGCAGATATCACCTTTTTCATCTTCTATTTTAGTAATTTGGGTTCATTCTCTCTTTCTTTTGGTTAGATTGTCCAAGAGTTTATCTACTTTATTTTTTCAATAAACAGTGTTTTGCTTTGCCAATCTTTTGTATTTTTTTTTCTTTCATTCTCTATTTCATTTATTTCTGCTCTGATTTTAATGACTTCCCCTCTTTTACTGGCTTTGGGATCAGACTGTTTCTGCTTTTCAAGGAGTTTGAGGTGTATTATTGGGTTGTTTAATTACTGATTTTCTGTTCTTCTCATGTGAGCACTCAGTAGTATGAATTTTCTTCTTAATATTGCCTTCAAAGTGTCCCGTAGATTTTGTATGATATGTCTCTATTTCCACTTGATTCTAGTATTTTTTAACTTCTCCCCTTATTTTTCCTATGATCCAGTCTTCATTCAGAAGTGTGGTATCCAATATACATGTAGTTATATAATTTCTCTGTCTTCTTGTTGGTTTCTACTTTCATTCCATTATCATCTAAGAAGATGCAATGAATTATGTCACATTTTTAAATTTTGTAATACTTGTTTTGTGGCCACGAATGTGGTCTCTTTTGGAGAATCTTCCGTGAGCAGGTGAAAATAATGTGTATTCATCTGTAGTTGGGTGTAGTATTCTGTATATGTCTATAGACCCATTTGGTTTATGGTGTTCTTTAGGTCTTAAGTGTCTTAACTGATCTTTTGTCTGAAAGATCTATCTAGTGGTGTGAGAGGTGTGTTGGAGTCTCCTAGTATTATTATATTGGGGTCAATCTGGCTGGTAATGTTGCAAAGAGTTTGTTTTATAAAAGTGATTCCACCTATATTAAAAACATAAATGTTGACTATCTTTATATTATATCCTCTTGCTGGATTGTTCCTTTTATCAGTAAGAAATGACCTAGTTTATATCTCAAGTTTAGGCTTGAAGTCTTCATTGATGGGAGAGTTGATACCCCTGCTTGCTTTGTGTTCCATTTGCATGGGTTATCTTATTCCAGCCTTTGCCTATAAGGTGAGTTTTGCTCAAGCAGCATACAGATGGATTATGTTACTTAATCCATTTTTCAGTTTATGTCTTCTAATTAGGGAGTCGAGGCCATTGATATTCAGTGTAATTATTGGGAAATGATCTTTAATTCTTATCATTTTAAGTTTCATTTTCTATTTGAGAGAGATAGTGGGGGGGAAACCTTACATTTGGTGGCCCGTATGGGGAGGGGCACTCCCGGCCCTAAGCCGGGTCCTCTCCCGAACCTGCAGACGACGGGGTCCTACCCCCAACACCCTTGTCCACTTTCTCCAACGCCACCTTATCCGCACACCATGACCAGCTCTTCATTTGACTAAGTTCCCCTATAGGCCTGCCACCCTGGAGTGACTATACGCAGGATTCTTGACCATGATCATCCAGCTGGTTTCCTGACGTCACCCAGGAGGGAGATCGCACTCCTACACACACGGCCCCCATGGTCCGGGGGACTCCCAGGCGGACCGGTTTATCTTGTCCTAAAACCCGGGGAGGTAGGAACTCCACTCCACTTTCTCTGGCTCCATTCCTAAAAACCGCCACCCTCGCTGGCTCCATTCCTAGGAACTCCACTCCACCCTCTCTGGCTCCATTCCTTTCTCTCTCCTCCTTTGGTCCGAAAACCCTGACGTCAGGTAACCCGTGACCTTTGGGCTCTGACTCAGGTGGAAGACATGGGTGACGACCCGAGCTCCCCTAGTCTCGGGTCTCCAGACCTCCTCCGTCATGATTAGCCTTGAGGGATGCCCTTTTGGCTCCGTGACAGATCCGCCATCCAGGTTCATTCTCTGTCTCTCTGTCTCTCTGTCTCTCTCTGTCTCTGTCACACACCATTAGACATGGGAGGAGCCTCCTCCCTCCCCGTGGACTCCCCCCTCCAATGCCTCCTCTCCAACCTCAAAACTCTCTCTCTCATCCCCGACATTAAGCCAAAATTCTTGATTAAATTTTGTACGCAGGATAGGCCCACCTACAAACTTGAGTTACAACATTTCTGGCCGGCCAAAGGCTCTTTAGACCCCCTCCTCCTCAGAAATCTCTCCAATCACTGCGAGCATTCGAAAAAGTGGAAGGAGGTTCCGCGTGTCGAGGCTTTATTTCTGCACTTCCTGTTCCCCTCGTCGGGTTCTCCTCGCTACCTCTCCCTCTGCGCCTCCGCAACCTCCTGACCCAACCACCTCCAACGGCCCTGATCCAGCAGACGAGCCTCCTCCTTATCCCCCTTACCCTGCCTCCTCCTCTCCCCTTTTCTCCTCCTCCCGCCCTGAACCTGAACACCCCACCTTCAGCCCTCCCCTCACTCGCTCGCGATCCACCATGAGTCCTTCCACATCGGGGTGCAACGTTGTAGCCCCCTTAAGGGAAGTATCGGGTGCGGAGGGAGTTATCCGAATCCGTACCCCTTTTCCAATGAGTGCTCTCACGGCCCTCCAGCGCCGTTTAGGTTCCTTCACCAGTGATCCCACTACCTTCACCAAGGAACTTCAGTGGGTAGTCCAATCCTACAGCTTGACCTATCACGACATGTACATGATTTTAGCTAATACCGTACTGTCCAAGGAAAGTTTGAGAGTCTGGAAAAATGCCAGGACACGCACAGATAAAATCCATAAAACGGATGCTGCCTTCCCCCCGGGACCCGCTGCCGTTCCAGCCCAGGACCCTAATTGGGACTGTAATTCAGATGTTGGTCTATGCCAGCGAGACAGACTGACTACCTGCTTAGTTGCAGGTCCCAAAAAGTCTGCTCAAAGAGCGGTCAACTTCCAGGAAATTGTCCAGAAAAAGGACGAAACTCCATCGAGTTTCCTGAGCGGCTCACACAGGCTTTTCTTAAACACCCCAATTTGGACCCTGAGACCCCAGAAGGTAGACAGGTCTTAATGACCTACTTCCTCTCTCAAAGCTACACGCCTGTAGTCGGGGTAGGCGGAAAACCATACAAACCTAAAAGGACACCCCCTCTTATCTGTTTTGGGTCCACACCTTTTCTCTCAATCCTTCCTCATTAGGCCCCAATGTCCAGTGCCTCTTATGGGTAGGGATATTCTCTCTCAATTGGGTACAACAGTCAATCTTCAATTCTCATCGACTTCCCAGGACTCATCCCCTTCCACAGCTCTTTCCCTAATTCTTGTGTCCCGAACCTCGGAACCCCAGGAGTCTGTTCCGTTGAATAACTTCCCTGATCCCCTTTCAGCTACAGACCCATTCCAAGTTCGCCCTCAGATATGGGACTTGGAAACTCCCTCTGTCATTCACTGTAACCCAGTTCACATCACTCTGCAAGATCCTACCACCTTTCCATGGCAGGCACAATACCCCCTGCCCCTGCGCTCCCTCCTGGGTCTCCAGCCCATTATCTCTCAACTGCTAAAGAAGGGACTCCTTCGCCAGGCTCATCCTTCTTTCAACACTCTGATCTTGGCAGTAAAAAAAGCCCAATGGTTCCTATCATCTTGTTCAGTACCTCCGAATCATCAATACCACCGTACGCCCCATCCATCCATTAGTCCTCAATCCCTATACTATGCTATCCCAAATCCCAGCTTCTGCTGCCTTTTTCTCCACCATAGACCTTAAAGATGTCTTCTTTTCTATTCCCCTACACTCTGATTCTCAAGATATATTAGCCTTCACCTGGACTCACCCAAACACCAAACATGCTCAGCAGCTAACCTGGACGGTCCTCCCACAGGGATATAGGGACAGCCCCCACATATTCGGTCAAATGCTATGCTCTTACAGTATCTCTTACTCTGCTCCCCTTCTGCTCTAGACTGCAAATGAGATACGGCTGCTCTTCTAAATTTTCTCTCTGAAAAGGGGTACAGGGCCTCCCCTTCCAAAGTGCAACTAGTACGGGACCGGGTCACATACCTGGGTTTCGATCTTCAACAGGGGCTAAAGTAAGCAACAGATATTGTCCCTCCTGGTCCCCATCACTAAGGCTGACCTTCTGTACAGCGGCCCTTCTTCCTGTATGTACATGAATTAGGACCCACTTTTGCCCCAGTCGCCTATCTCTCCAAACAATTAGATACGACCGTCAGGGGGTGGCCTCCCTGTCTACGGGCCTTGGCAGCCGCACAGCTCCTATACAAAGAAGCCTTCAAACTCACCTTCGACTCTCCACTGACCATTCTTTCTCCCCACCATTTACAAGACTTAATGACATACTGGGGACCCTACCCCCTTCTAGAATACTCTCCCTGTTAGTCTCCTTTCTACCTTCCGCCCCTGCTCCCCGCTTCATCCTGCCTCGCTTCTCCCTCTCTCCCCGAATGAACAAGCTCTACACTCGTGTCCTGAGACTCTAGAATCGCTCATTCCAGTTATTCCCTCCATCCAAGAAGGGCCCCTACCGGAGGCTGATGTAGAATGGAACTTCCCCAGGGCTGGCATCCCTCCTTTTCTCTATGCACACAGAACTGTGGAAGTTCCAAGACCTGCTTTTGCCTGACCCGACGCTCCTTATCCCCTTATCTCCTCCTTGCACCCTGGACAGTCTGTGTACTTTCGTCTCCCCACACCCTCCGAAGAGCTTCAGCCTCCATGGCAAGGGCCAGCTACTGTCATCCTCTGCACTCCGACAGTGGCCAAACTCCATACCCAAAACAACACGCTAACCCCCTGGATTCATATTTCTAGGCTCAAACCTTGCCCTTCCGCAGACACCAAGGACAAGGCGGACTCCGCTTGCCACTCCAGTGTTTCCCCTCACAGGATAACCCATTGAAGCTCACCATCTCCAGAGTTGGACATTCTGCGTGCTCACAAGAACAGTAATAAACCCAATCTACCACATTTCTGTCTGCCTCCTCCTCCTCCCTTGGGCTACCACTTCCCCCTTCATGTGGCAGTTTTATGTTCGATTGACCTATCAACCTTCAACCTACAAATGGGAGGAGGATCAGGTGTCACAGGCAGATTGCCCCCTTACAGGATGTTCAACCACTGTTCACCTTCCCCTAGGGAAAAGTCTCCCCATCTTCAGTTGGGCCCCCCACCTATACCTTTGTTTCCCATTTGAGCAATTAAAGGAGTACTGCAAGCGCCAGCCTGAAGTTTTCAGAAGCTGTCCTTCTTGGAATTGTTACATTAACGATCCTCTTCAGGGGTCTTCACCTTGGCTCTGGGGATATTTCCAGTATGACCACCGCCTCAAACAATATAACTTAACCATTCAGGAACCCTGGATCCGAGGTGGGCAAAATGGGAAGAGGGTAAGGTTTACTGTGACATGGTATCTAGATACCCATGTGGGACCATCCGGGTACAGCAGGCCTACATATCAATCGGGACTCAAGTCTCTCAAGTATCCAAGGATATAGCACACCAGTCACAGGTGGTTCTGGATTCACTGCAACCCAGCCCTAACAGCTCCTCCACAGCTCTCCTCTCGTGGTTGCAGGTTATCCAGACCACCATATCTTTCCTCAACCATACAATCCCGAGCTCACGGCCCCTCGAGTGTTTTCTCTGTGCCTCTCTCATGCGACCCCTTCTGGCCGCAGTCCCTCTCAATGTTTCAACTTATTCCTTAAGTAGAACCCCCATCCCCAAACACACTATAAGCAGAGTCCCTTTGTGGGAACCTGAAGACCTTTCCACTTTCCACCTTTGTATCCGACTCCTTCAACATTTTACTCGCCCACCAAGACCCCCTCTTACTCCATCAGAGTCTCCCCACCTGTGCTGTCGTAGCACCTTATCACTACCAGCCTCCAGAAACATGCAACCTGGACACTTCCTGTGGTGCAACGGCACTCTCACTAACTATCTCTTCCCCAATACTTCCTCCCCTTGTATCCTTTCCACTGTAGTTCCCCAACTGACCCTCTATAGCGGATCCGAGCTCCTAGGTCTTTTAGACTCCCTCTCCCTGGCATCCAAAGGCACAGAGCTGCTTTTCTCCTGGTCCTGGTAGGGCTCTCCCTTTCATCCTCAGTGGTTACTTTGGGAATAAGTGGGGGAACACTAGGACACTCCTTATGGGCGACCAATGACTTGGGAAATAAGCTTGAAGGGACCCTTGCCTCTACAGCAGAATCCTTGGCCATCCTCCAACAACAAGTTACCTCCTTAGCTAGAGTTACCCTCCAAAATCGGCGGGCTCTCAATCTCTTCACGGCAGAAAAAGGCGGCACGTGCTTGTTCCTTAGAGAAGAATGCTGCTATTATGCTAATGCTTCTGGGATTGTAGAGCAGAATATCGAAAGGTTATAGCACCTGGCCTTTCGCCTGTGTGCAGGGCGTGAGAGCCCTGCTCCTTTGTCCTGGCTCTCTTCCTCCCTCATGGCTTAGATATGGCCCATTTTAGGTCCTCTAGTTGTTCTTCTTGTCTGCACTTTTCTCCCCTGCCTCATTAGGCTTCTGCAGAATCAAATGGGTAAAATTTCTAACCAAACTTTTAATCAGCTTCTTCTTAGGAATTACCAGGTGCTCAAGAGTGATGACACTTCCACTTGCTGATCGTTGAAAGTTGCTTATGACATCCCTCTACTGCGACCGGTGGCTCTTACTCCCTGGAATCTTAAGTCTTGAACGATGGTTGGATGCCGCGGCTTGCCTGCAGCTACAAGGGACCTTCACTGATCTATCTCCTGACCTCCTCCTCCCCTTTGCTCTAACCCTATGGGCCCCAATCCACTGTTTGATGATCGACGACCCTCCTCAGCAGGAAGTAGCTACAGAAGAAGTCGACACCCCACTTCCCTAAAGACAAAAAGGGGGGACTATTAGGAGATGGTCCCCAGTTCAGTCAGAAGGTCACTTCGGTCAGAAGTTCAGTCAAGTTTCAGTTCCTTGTAATCTCTAAGTGTCCGTTTCTCCTGAATCAGGTGCTCTCAGCCTGAACATAAGTTTCTATTTCCCCTGAACCACACACACTGAGCCATTGTGTCTGTTACTAGGTCCGTTACTAGGTCACGCTCAAAGGGACACCCCCTCCCTTCCAGCACTCTCCAATCCCAAGCTGACACAGGCAGAAACAACTAGAACAATCCACACACCCTGACAGTATGTAAGCTCTCCCACCCAGCCGAATAAAGCTCTTCTTTTCTTGCTTGCATTTCACGCGCCTTTTTCCTCCGGTGTTGGGTTCAGACCTGGATCATGGGGGAAAAACCTTACAAGAATGAAATGGAATAGAAAATATTTAAAAACAAAACTAGATAATAAAAATAAGGATACTAACAATAAAAATACTAGTAAACAATATAGAACATAAAAATAGTGATAAAAATGAAAAATACAAAGCACAGGAAGACAGATACACTGGAAATCAAACAAAACACACACACACACATACACACACACACACACACACACACACACACACACTAAACAAAAGGAAACTTAAGAATTGCTTAACAGAAAGTGAGTAAAATTTCCCTATTGGAAAGGGGTTGAATGTGGTGACTTTGAATAGTCACTTGCTGGGTTTTTCTTTATTCTGGAGTTGAAGCCTTTTTGGTAGATATGTGAATATGCCACTCCTTAGTTCTGATCCAAGGCTCTGTTTTTCTGCCCGGTCAGCCTTTTGCTGCCTGGATTTATCTCCGGTCTCCTCAGGGATCGGGGGAGATTACAGTTCATCTTCAGCCTGAGAGCCAGAGAGGGCAGACTGGAGTAGGCTGGGTTTTCTAATCTTGTGAGCTCCCTAAGTGCTTCATTGGTGAAATTGACAATGAAGCCGACTGGAGGAGTAAGGTTGTTACAGCCCCCTTGTAGAGAGGATTGGTCTGTAGTGGGCTGAGAATCTTTGCTTGGAGATTTCCTCAGTCTTTTTCTACTGGGATGGAACAAGTGGAAGATCAGGGAAGGGCTGGCCACAGAATATCTCTGTTACTTCTGGATGCTTGAAAAAGACTCTTTCAGCCTGGAAGTACAACTCAGTGTCAGGGCGGCTATGCAGCATTCACAAGGTCCTAGGTTCAATCCCCAGCACTACGAAAATGAGAGAGATAGAAAAGAAAGAAGAAAGAAGAGATAAAAAGAGAAAAAAACTAAAAAATAAGAAAAAACTCAGAGAGGAGAAAGATGGTGACAGACTAAGGAACCTTAGACAATCCTGTCTCTAACTCATCTTGGAGAGCTTTGAACTCAACAACATCCCACATCTCAGACTACTTTCATGGGAGGTGGGAACTCAGGGAGACACTCAATATACCTACAAGGTGGCTTTTAAACACCCAGGTTGAAAAAGAAACAACAAATCCCCAAACAAGTGGAGATGTGAGAACAATAGCATGCACCACATACTGGCAGGAACTTCAGAAATCCAGGAAAATATTATATCCAGCAACCTGAGACTTAATCCACTGAGGACACCAGCCACAAAACCACACTGTCCCAGGAGGACAGGACAGAGAAAGATCACCAAATCCACAATCATGGTCATCCCTACTGTTGTCCCACCATGCACCTGGAGGCAGAGGTGAGTGCAGTCTCCTCACTGGGGAAAGATACCTTAAAAGTAGAGTTGGAATTCATGCAGACAGTGGCTGCATGCCACACACAGAACTCTGAGGAAAACCCCAGGCTTGGGAGCCACAGACCAACCCAGCCTTCTCTCTGGGGAGTGTGGAGTCCTGGCGCTTGCTTTGGGACAGACCCTGCGCCTCAGGCTCCATGCTCAGTGCCTGCACAGACAAAGACACCAGCCAGAGACCGTAGAATTGGGGCTGCAGACTGACACCTCAGTTACAGCTTAAGAGCAAGCAAGAATGCTTGGAATGTGCTCAGAAACCAACTGTAATAAGTGGGCCTTAAACAGACCCAAGAGGGCTGCAGAGGCCAAGTGGAGAGTGTTTTGTTGTTCTTTTTTTTCTCTCTTTTTTTTTTTTTTTTTTTTTTTTTTGCCTTTTTGTTCTCTCGGTCTCTTTGCTTTTTGCTGCTGCTCTGTGCTTGTGTATTTCTATACTTAGAAGACCCAATAAACACAACCAAAAGGCTTTTAGAACTAACCAAAAAAGGAATTCAAATAGGAAAAGAATTAAAATTGTCTCTATTTACAGATGATAAGATCCTATATCTAGAAGACCCAAAAAACTCAACCAAAAGACTACTAGAGCTGATTAACAAATTGAAGTTTAATATCTAGGATATACAAAGAACTCAAGAAAATCGCAACTAAGAAAGCAAATAACCCAATCAAAAAATGGGCAAAGGATCTAAATAGACACTTCACAAAAGAAGAAATACAAATGGTCAATAAATGTATGAGGAAATGTTCCACATCATTGGCAATCAGGGAGATGCAAATCAAAACTACCCTGAGATTTCACCT
>PVLC010014308.1:0-39569 GCA_004027655.1 Graphiurus murinus
TGGTGAGACTCGGTTTCAAAATAAAGAATAAAAAATAGGGCTGGGGGTGTAGCTCGGAGGTAGAATGCCCCTGAGTTCAATCCCCAGTACCGCAAAAAAAAAAAAAAAAAAAAAATCAGACGGGGGAGGGGGCTATAGCTCAAAGGTAGAATCTCCCTGGGTTTAATCTCCAGTACTAGGGGGGAAAAAAAAGAAGTAGAATGGCCCTGGATTCAATCTCTAGTAATACACACACACACACACACACACACACACACACACACGGATAGTACTGACTTTTTTGTGTGTGTTTGTGGTACTGGGGATTGAACCCAGAGGCATTCTACCTTTGAGGTATACCCCCAGCCTGATTTTATCTCTTATTTGGAAACAGGGTCTCACTAGGTTAATGAGAGTCTCACTACTTGCTGAGGCTGTCCTCCAGTCTTCGATCCTCCTATCTCAGCCTCCCAAGTACTGGGATTACAAGAATGCACAAGCCCAGCCAACATTGGCTTTTTGGATCAGTAAACCTATATGAGTTTGGAAAATCCAGATTAATTTTTCTTAATATTAGAAAACCCAAGTAAAATAAAATGTATATAGTATTTAACTCTGAGAACAACTAGTTTTGATTTTCCAAATATTTACCCTAAGTGTGTGAATTTTGTGTGTTTGGTTTTCTTAATTATTTTTTGTGGTGCTGGGTATTGAACCCAGGTGCATTCTGAGCTACACTCCCAGCCCTATTTTACTTATTTTTATTTTGAAACAGGTCTCACTAAATTGCTGAGGGTCTCACTAAGTCACTGAGGCTGGGCTTGAACCTATGATCCTTCTGTCTCAGCCTCCAAGCATTGGGATTACAGGTATATACCACCATACCTGGCTGTTTATTTTTTATGTTTTTGGTGCTGGTGATTGAATAGGGCTTTATACAGGTTAAGCATGCACTCTACCCCTGAGGGACACCCAGACCTGTGAATTTAGATTCTTAATATGTTTTTGAACTGTAAGGTGAATTGGGGAGGGGGTCAGTCATGGGTCAAAAGTAAACACAAAATCTCACCAGTCCAAATCTCAACAGCTGTTCTCCTTAGAAAAATTCTTTGCTCTTGAGTGGTCCTGGGGATTGAACCCAGGGCCTCACACATGTCAGGCAAGAACTCCACCACTGAGCTACATCCTCAGCCATTTTATTTTTTTTATTTCATTTTATTTTATGACAAGTACTTGCTAAATTGCCGGTTCTGACCTTGAACTTGAGATCCTCCTGCCTTAGCCTCCTTAGCTGGGATTACAGATGTGTGCCACCATACCTGACTTATATAAAATTCTTTTTTTTTTTTTTTTTTTTTTGCGGTACTGGGGATTGAACTCAGGGGCATTCTACCTCCGAGCTATACCCCCAGCCCTATTTTTTATTCTTTATTTTGAAACTGAGTCTCACTAAGTTTTGGAGTGCCTCACTAGGTAGCTGAGGCTGGCCGCGAACCCGGATCCTCTGGTCTTAGCCTCCCGAATGCTGGGATTACAAGCGTGCGCCACCACGCCCGGCTGTATAAAATTCTTAATTGAATTGCTCTCAACATAGACAAATGGACAAAAAGAGAAGTCTAACATGCTGAATTATTGTTAGGTTTCTTACCCAAGAGAGAATAGGTGTCTATCACTCCTCTACCTAGATATCAAATGATCATACCAGTACTGTTATAATTGGGGAATAATTTATCAACTTTGCATAAACCCACAGCAAAAACAAAATTAGCAAGAGGGAAAAAAAAAATCAAGAACCAGGAAGCCAGCAAAATTGACGTGGCATTTACATTGGGATCCAAGAACAGATGTACCCAGGCTAAAGCAGCCCATGAAGTATACTTCTCTGGTAACTCAGTTTCCTTGGTTCTCTTAGATAAATCTATTGCTATCTTAGTGTAGTCCTTAAACTGTTAAAGGATCATTTTTTTTTAAGTGATAAAGTCATGTCTTTGATGTAAATATACAGTGAACACTTCACACACACACACACACACACACACACACACACACACACGAGATCTGCGTTAGCCTCAGGCAACTCTTCAGGGCAGTTCTAGGCTTATAGAAAGTATATACTATCATCTTGCTAGGCATAGAGGCACATGCCTGCAATCCCAGTACTTGGGAGGCTAAGGTAGGAGAATCACAGGTTTGAGGCCAGTCTCAGCAATTTAGCAAGACCTTGTTTAAAAATTTAAAAAATAAGCCAGGTATGATGGCACACACCTTTAATCTCAGTACTTGGGAGGCTGAGACAGGCATATTGGTTTCCAGGCCAGTCTTAGCCACTTAGGGAGACCCTGTTTCAAAATAAAAAAACAAAGGCTAAGGGTATAACTCAGAGGTAGAATACCCCTAGGTTCAATCCCTCATACCCAAAACAAAAACAAACAAAAATAAAATAAATAAATAAATGAATGAATGAATAAAAGGGCTAGGGGTGTAGCTTGGAGGTAGCATGCCCCTGCGTGCCAAAAAAAGACACTATTGTAAATTATGTTTGATTCCTTTCTGCATGTTAACCTTAGAGAAATAGTATTAGATATAATGCTTTATACATACTCTACTATATTTTATAATGATGAACATTTTTTCTGAGTACATTCCCATAATTGCCTTTTTTTTTTCGGTACTGGGGATTGAACCCAGGGACATGCTACCTCTGAGCTACACCCCTAGTCCTGTTTTTAATTTTTTATTTTGAAACAGGGTCTCACTAAGTTGCTGAGGGCCTCACTCTCAGCCTCCCAAATACTGGGATTATAAGCCTGAGCCACCATGCCCGGCTTCCCACAATTGCTTTTAACAAAGGACAAAAGAAAATTCAGGTCTAATAGCTTGCCTAAGTCCCAGAGTGACTTTTCCAGGACAGCAGTGGTCTCTTGAAGAGGTTTGATTCTTTCATATAGTGTTAATAGGTAAATAGGGGCTGAACCTGGGCTTATGGTTATTGTCATCTGTTGCTTAGATTTCAGAGAATCGCAGTGCTTTTCATGCAGAAACATTTTTTCCTTGGTAGTGAGTTAGATTTTAAGGTCTCATACCCAGTTTTCTATTTGTTGCTCATTTTTTTTTACTCTTAATCAGTTTTCATTTAAATAATTTTGTGCACTAAAATGAAAAGAGAAGAAAAATTAGGAACTCTGTTCTGGAGATCTTCTAGTCTTTTATCAAAACACTGGTAGATTGCTTTTTATTTGTATTTATTGAACCAACATACCTAAACAGTATTTTATTTCGTTTTTATTTTTACGCCATTCTGGTTTAGATGAGAAGACAAATGTGAATGTAGAATAAATGCCCTGTAGCTTTAAATCCAACCAGTTGGAAGCTTTTGTCTTTTATAAAAGATGCTCACAGCTGGAGAAGAGAGGCAGATACTGTCTGTGATCTCTATTCTCAAAGTCAAACTATTCATTTGCATTAGCAGCTCTAGCAAACTGCGCATACACATAGGCACGCACACGCACACACGCACACACACACACACACAGATGCTTGTTTGGCAGAAGCTTTCTGTTTATTCAGCACAGTCCTCCCAGGCACCCAGATGCAGAAAGCTCTAAGAGTTGATGCAAGAGATACAACCGGAACTGTACAAAGGCTGAGGTGGGCACTGCGGACGATTGGCTATGCGGGATATTGATGTGGTGTGGCTGTACCTGCCTGTTCTGTGAAAGGCAATTCTCTGAGACCGTGAAGGTGAGAAGCCCAGGGAGCCACTAGAATCTTCGCTGCCACAGATCTTTGGTGAGGGAATGCATTCCCAGTAGTAGCTGCCCTCATTTACTGCGTTATTCTTGGAAACCAAGTATGTGCAGCAGTGACAGACTGTGCCACAGCTCCTCTGCAGTTTGGAAGCTGGAACAAACGGAAAGCGCTTATAGCCAAGAGAGGTTATGATTTGTTTTCACCATCCAAGCTTGCTATGGCAGTGCACAAATGAAGGATGAGCTTAGTGGCGAGCAAAATCAGCAGACTGCCTAACAGGGGTTTTTGGTAAGATGAATGTGTTATGATGTTTTGTTTGGTTTTGTTGTCTTATTTCTTCTTATCTTTCTATCATCTTAACAATAGCCACTACATTATACAGAATTGTGTTTGATGACAGGATGACCAAGGGAGCCAAAAGGAAACACATTATTTCTCTTCATTCAGATTGTGACCTTCAGGGATAGTCATCAAGTTTTCTCAGATGTCCATGAACAAGCAGAAGCTGGGAATTTCCAGAACAAAGAATGCTGACTAACGATTAGGTCTTTTTTCCTCCTCTGAATAGTCATAATTACTCTTTTTTGCAGCTTTCCCTGTGGCTTCAAGTGGAGAAAAGGCTCCCTCCTCATACTGAGTTGTTGCCACTGGAACAGTAATAGGCTGAGGACAGAATTATGGAGGTGGAGGAAGGCAGGATGAGGAGTCTCCTATTTTCATAGCCGTGCGTTGGTGGGTGTTTATCTTGGGTTTGTTATCATTACTGTTTGATAATCAAGTGGTGGTTACTGCTGTATCTCTTTGCCCTGTACTGTAATTGCATCCCTTTTATGTTCTCTTTTGTGCATTTTTCCTTGCCAGACCCAATTCTGTCATTATGAAGCCTTTTTCTGTTACTGTTAATACCCTTATTAGAAAAGAGATGGTTGTAGGAAATAGCCTTGAAATATTTATAGACCCCAAGAACGATAAGGACTTTTTTTCCCCCCTTTAAAATCTAGGTTTTGCTTTTAGCTGAATTGGGAATCTTAATTTTGCAATCTTTAGTGACTATTTTGTTATAAGTTAAAGAAATGGATTGACTGTGTTAGATCATTGAAATCCTACCAAAATCACTTGGCTCTAATATGCATTAAGTTGAATCTAGTTTCTATATTTTTCTAATCATGAAGGTTTACTTTTCCTCATCCTAACTTGGGGAAGTATGGCTGGAAGGTATGTGACTATGTTTTATTAGCCTACCTCAGATCTTGTTCTTGCGCCCCTCTTCTAACCAGTAGGGAGAGCCAAGTTTCCTAGTGGCTTAGAGTGGGCACAGCACAGACCCACTGACACCTGGCTTTCTGCTGACTCATTGGTTATGTAAGCCGTGGATGTACAGCCATACTCCATTAGGTTACTAGGCAGGTGCCCATCCCCCACTTGTGCGCGCTCAGCATCCTTCTGTTCCTTCCCTAAGCCTTTTGGTAACACGGTCTTAACCTTTCACCAAGTAAATTCTATTCAAAGTGGTGAATAAATAAATCCTTTTTTTTTTTTTTTTCCTTTTTGAATGACTGTATTCTTTAACTCTTTTCATCTTGACTCTGATAGAATTCCAAATTCTCTTCTTTTGGCACATGAAACCTATAGCAATAATACTTTTTCTCACTATGGCCTGGTTAAAGTAACAACTTCCTTTTCTGTCTTTGAGGGCTCAGTTGAAATGTCTCTATTTAAGGAAACCCGTTCTGACCTCCCAGTCTAAAGTAGGTCTCCCCACCACCCATATATTATTCCTTTTCTCCTAGCACTCTCTTCCATTGATGTTTGTTTGTTGCTACTGGGGATTGAACCCAGGGGTGTTCTGCCTCCAAGCTACACTCTAGCCGTGTGTGTGTGTGTGTGTGTGTGTGTGTGTGTGTGTGTGTGTGTGTTACTGGGGATGGAACTCAGGGACTTTCTACCTCTGAGCTACACTCCCCAGCCCTATTTTATTCTTTTATTTATCTTTTTTTTTTTTTTTTTTTTTTTTGAGGTACTGGGAATTGACCAGGGGCATTCTACCTCCAAGCTACACCCCCAGCCCTATTTTTTATTCTCTATTTTGAAACAAGGTCTCACTAAATTACGGAGTGCCTCACTAAGTAGCTGAGGCTGGCCTCGAACCCAGATTCTCCAATCTTAGCCTCCCAAGTACTGGGATTAGAAGTGTGTGTCACCATACTCGACTTATTCTTTTATTTTGAAACAAGATCTCACCTACATTGCAGGGGACCTATGTTGCTAGGGATGCTCTCAAACCTGCAACCCTCCTGTCTCAGCCTCCCAAGTGCTGGGATTACAAGTGTGTGCCACCATACTTGGCCACCCCTAGCCCTTTTTATTTTTTTATTTGGAAACAAGTCCTCACTAAATTGCTGAGGCTGGCCTCAAACCTGCAATCCTCCTGTCTCAGCCTCCCAAGTACTGGGATTACAGAGGCATGTGCCACCACACCTGGCTTCTGTTGTATTTCTTCCCAGTACTTTTCACAATTTATATTGTTTGACTAATGGTTTTTCTGTCTACTACTTTGTACCCCTCAGTCATGAGCCTCCTGAGGCAAAGGCTTTGCTTCATTCATTAGCACCTAGTAAAACGGCTGGCTGAGTGTCTAAGAACGGACAAGCAGGCAGTAACACATGTCTACCTGGTGAGAAGAAATGGGATGAGCACCAGTCCTGGAAGAACTGCCTGCCAATGTGGCTGAAGTGGGGGAAGTGAGAGGACCAAGATGGAGCTCCAGGGCTGGGGTGGAGCTCAGCGGTAGAGCACGTTCCTACCGTGTATGAGGCCCTGGGTTCATCCCCAGCACCGAAAACAGACCAACCACGAAGCTCTAGAGAGGTAGATAGGGAGATCCAGGGCCTGGCGCTGGACTATAGGACTTCGTAGGCCACATTCATATGTTTGTTCCTTATTTTAAAAGTTGTAGGAAGCCACTGAAAGAAAATAAGCGTTGAATGATTTAGGACTTTTTAAAATTCCTCCAGCTTGAAAGAGAACGTAAGTGAATGAAGGTGGATCAGTCAGGATGAGCAGTCCAAAAGAGAAATAATGAGGTTTTGTCCTGAGGTAGTGGCAGTAGAGATTAATGGAGAATATTGTGCATTATAATGGAAATTCAGAAAGTAAAACCAATAGGACGTGGTATGTAATTGGGTATAGATAGAATGCAGAAGATCTCAAGAATGATTTCTGAGATAGGCATGGTGGCACACATCTTATTCCCAGTACTTGGGAGGCTGAGACAGGAGGATCACAGGTCCAAGGCCAGTCTCAGCAATTTAGCAAGACTGTTTCAAAAATAGCATGGTGGTGCACTCCTGTAACCCCAGTACTAGGGAGTCTGAGACAGAGGATTGCTGGTTTGAGGCCAGCCTCAGCAACTTAGACCCTGTTTCAAAAGTAAAAAATGAAATAGGACTGGGGGTATAGCTCAGAGGTAGAACAGCCCTGGGCTCAATTCTCAGTACCACAAAATAAATAAACGAATAAAATTAAATAAGTGCTGGTGGTATAGCCTGAAGGTAGAATGTCCCTGGGTTCAGTCCCCAGTACCAAAAAAAAAAGGTTTTTGAACTTTGGTTTGGTTTGGGCTTGTGTAATCTGTTGGATAGTAATGATTTTCTGAGATAAGGAACACTCTAAGAAGACTAGGTTTAGAAGAGAATTAGGTTGATTGATTTTGGAAATGCAGATATTTTGATATAATCAAGTAACCTTTTGTAAATATAAGTCTAGATTCCCATAGAGATTATATATCACACTGAGAGCCCTTCACTGATACCCTTGGATTTTTTTTGAAACAGAGTCTCCCACCTGGTTATGGGAACACACACTTGTAATCTCAGTACTTTGGAGGCTAAAACAGGAGGATTGCAGGTTTGAGGACAGTCTCAGCAAGTAGTGAGACTCTGATCAACCTAGCAAGACCCTGTTTCAGAATAAAGATAAAATAGAGCTCAGGGTATAGCTCAGAGGTAGAATGCCCCAGGGTTCAATCCCTAGTGCCACAAAAAGAAAAAAAAAAAAAACAGGGTCTCCCTAGGTTGCTGAGTTTGTCCTTGAACCTTTGATCCTCCTATCTTAGCCTCCAAATTCTGAGATTACAGGTGTATGTCACTGTACCTGGGTGACATCCTTGAAATAAAGTCCAGAATAGTAGCTTAGAACTACAGTAGCAGTTCATCTCCCACCACCGCCTTCTCCTATGACATACTTTTGCAGCCTCCAAAAGGGATAGGGTTATCCAGGTATGGTAGTGCACAACTGTAATACCAGTACTTGGGAGGCTGAGAAAGAAGGTCGCAGGATTGAGGATAGCCTCAAGAACATAGTGAGACGCGCAGCAATCTAACAAGACTCTGTTTCAAAACAAAAAATAAAGACTAGGGGTGTGGCTCAGAGGCAGAGTCCCCCTGAGTTCAATCCCCAGAACCACAAAAGGCAGGGTGGGTGCTGAAGTTAGTTGGGCATGGTGGCACACAACTGTAATCCCAGTACTTGGGAGGCTGAAACAGGAGGGTTACAGGTTCAAGGCCATCCTCAACAGTTTAGTGAGGACCTCAGCAATTTAGTGAGACCCTGTTTCAAAATAAAAAATGAAATAGGTCTGGAAGATGTAGCTTAGAGTTAGAATGCCTCTGGGTTCAATCCCCAGTACCACAAAAAAGGGATAGTTGAGCTGGGCATGGTGGTACATGTTTGTAATCTCAGTACTTGGGAGGCTAAGACAGGATCACAGGCTTGCAGCCAACGTCAGCTACTTAGTGAGGTCCTCCACAACTTCGTGAGACCCTGTTTCAAAATAAAGAATAAAAAAATAGGACTAGGGGTGTAGCTCGAAGGTGGAATGCCCCTGGGTTCAATCCCCAGTACCGGGGGAAAAATAAAATCAGCACATGCCTGTAATCCCAGTACTTGAGAGGCTGAGATAGGATCACAGGTTTGAAACCAGCCTCTGCAACTTAGCAAGACCTTCAGTCACTTAGCAAGACCCTGTTTCAAAATTTTAAAAAAATAGGGCTGGGGATATAGCTCAGGTAGAAAGCCTCTACTGAAAAGAAAAGAAGAGAGGAGAGGAGAGAGAGAAAGGAAAAGAAAAATAATGAGATGTTAATATTAGGGCACTAGAAGGTTACTAAGAGTCTCATAAAAGCAAAGGTAGCCCTAGAAAGATACAATTTACAACTGTATATATGTGTATCCTGTGAATCTATTCATATAGTAGATGTTTATTTAACATCTGTGTACTAGATAGTGGGGAAACCAAGTTAGGAAAAAATGAGAAATCTACCTTTGCAATATTCACAGACCAATGGCATACAAAGTAGATGCAGGAGGAAAGAGGCTATTGGGATAATATCCCGACCGTGGTGAAAGAGATCTTAAAAGGTTGGCATGAAAAGGATCAAGTTCAGTGTCTATAAAAGTAAAATAAGCCAGATGGGCATGGTGGTGCACGTTTGTAATCCCAGTATGTGGGAGGCTGAGACGGGAGGATTTCAGGTTCAAGGACAGCCTCAGCAACATAGTGAGACTCATCAACATAGTGAAACCCTGTTTCAAAATAAAAATTAAAAAGCCAGGCATGGTGGCACATGCTTATAATCCCAGTACTTGGGAGGCTGAGATAGGAGGGTCGCAGGTTTGCAGCCAGCCTCAGCTACTTAGTGAGGCCCTCTGCAGCCTGTTTCAAAAGAATGAATAAAAAATAGGGCTGGAGGTGTAATTTGGAGGTAGAATGCCCCTGGGTTCCATCCCCAGTACCACCACCAAAAAAAAAAAAAAAAGCTTTATCAAACACTATGCCTTAAATGGTTTTACTCTGCCCCTGATGAATCAGTGTTTTGAACTGTTACTGCTTAAATTTTCAAATTTTCTCGAGTTTTCTGATCGCTTAATTCATATCAGTTAATAGATGATTAAAGCCTGGCAAGTGAGTTCTTGGTAAAAGTGTAGCCAGAGCAGTATTGTCTGCGTGTTACAGCAACAGTTAGAACAGAATAAAGCCCCTTACGGGCCTCGTCAGAAGAGACACCCTAAGTAGGTGGGTAGCTGCTGTCCTCGTCCTCCTTGTGATGACTGGGGGTGGGAGGCACACTGCATGCAGTGTGTGGACTTGAAAGGTTTGTTGTGAGGATCAGAAGGCTACCTGGCTAGTTGGCTAGCAACAGGAAGGTGACTATTACTTTTACTATACTATTGAATTACATTACTCCTTTGGTTCAGACTCTGAAATGTGGAAAAACCTTGGAAGGAAGTTTATTCCGGAATCTTTTAATATTTGAATTTTTGAAAAGAACTGTTTACATGGTACAAACACAATAGCCAACCAAGCATGATGGTGCATGCCTGTAATCCCACACTTGGGAGGCTGAGACAAGGGGATCGCAGGCTCGAGGCCAGTCTCAGCAACTTAGCTAGAGTCTGTTTCAAAGTAAAAAATAAAAGGGCCAGGGTTGTAGCCCAGAGATAGAACGCCTGAGTTCAATCTCTGTAACACACAACACCAATGCTAGCAGCGTGCTTTTGCCATGTACTGTTCTCAGCACTTTTATAGTTACTGAGTCATTTCTTCCTCACAACAGAAGTGAACATTTGCTCTGTTTGGCAAGTGATGAAATGGGTACAGAGGCTAAGTAACTTACCCAAGGTTGTGTGGCTAGTGACAATGTCAGATTCCAACCTAAGAAGTGTATGTTAAAACCCGTGCTTCACTTCTACACTGAGGAAGCCAACTGCAATCATCTTGCATTTCAGATTTGTGCCTTTTCGTGTATCTATAAAAAAAAAATCCTCTGAGAAAGGAGGATCGCAGACCAGCCTCAGCTACTTAGTGAGGCCCTCTGCAACTTAGACCCTGTTTCAAAATAAAGAATAAAATATAAGGCTGGGGGTGTAGCTCGGAGGTAGAATGCCCCTGGGTTCAATCCCCAATTCCAAAAAAAAGAAAAAAATCCTGGACTGGGGATATAGCTCAGTGGTAGAGTGCTTGCCTAGCATGTGTAGAACCCAGTTCATTAAAGGAAAAAAAAGAAACCCTGCTTTTTCAGGACTATCTTTGAAATGTTTTCAAATTTTGCTTTTCACATTTGGAACTTAATTGGTTGGAGTAAGTTGGGAATCTAATTGTGTTGTATGTGGCTAGCCCAGTATACATGCAAATGATATTAAAAAAAGAGAGCCACTTTTCAGTTGATCCACTCATAACTCACAACTAAGTCAGCCTTCCAGTGTTAACTATTTATGCCTAGAGCATGGACTTCATATTTGAGGGCACTATTCTTAGCTCAAAAAGAGGCATTCACATTTCTTGCCCTTTGATTCTGTCCTTCAATATATCTTCCCTTTCTTTCCTCTTCCTATATTCTCCCTTCCTCCCTCCCCTCCCCTCCCCTCTTCCTCCTCCTCCTCCTCCTCTCCTTCCTCCTCCTCCTCCTTTTCTTTTTTTTAAACCTAGGGGCACTCTACTTCTGAGCTACACCTCCAGCCCTATTTTATTTTGAAATTGGGCCTTGCTAAATGTCTGCGAGCCTCGCTAAGTTGCTGAGGCTGGTCTTGAACATGGAATTGTCCTGTCTCAGTCTCCCAAGGACTGGGATTACAGGCGTGTGCCACCACACTCAACTTCCCTCCCTACTCTTCATCCTCTTCTCACCCCTCTCTTTCTTTCCACTTTTGCCCCATTTCTCAATTTCTCTTCCTTTTTAAAACATAGTGCCTGTCCAAATTGGGTGGAGTTATGGAGTAATCCAGTGATTGCTGGTTTAAATAAACTATCTTCCGTGTTGCAGCTGTAGGTTAGTTTTCTTTGGAGGGTGTGAACCTTAGGTTCAGTCACCTGTCCTCTGGCAGGCATGTTGGTAAATAGTATCAATTTTGATCCTCTCAGATCAAAATCTGCTTTCTACATCTATTCTTCTTTGTTCAAGAATCTTCTTTACAAGATTACATGTAAATATTCATTTCACTACTCAAGTACCTTAAAACTAGAACATGCATAAGGTTATTAGAGTAGTCTTAGGTCTAGTAGTGTTTATCTTATTTGCTTTTCTTTTGTGGTAGACTTTGACCTTAATTATTAAGCAAATAATCAGGGTCATATTATATACTGTAGTTATGGGATTTAAATTTCCATTCTGAAAGGAAATTAAGTGATGGGAACCTTGTGCAACCTAGAAGATTTAGGGCACTGAAGAAAATGAGTTTTTAGGAGCTCTTGTTGCAACTCTTGGTAACTTGGTTATCTAGAACTCTGTTTCAGTGGCCTGAAGGTGAATCAGACATGAGGAGGAAGTGACATAAAACTGATTATGTCAGTCCATATTAAAGATTCCTTCCCATATATATACATATATACATATACACACACACACACACACACACACACACACACACACACACACACTAAGGATTGAATCCAAGGTCATTCTTATCTCCAACCTAGACTCCCAACCCTTATTTTTATTTTTTCATTCATTCATGTATGTGTGTGTGTGTGCATGCATTACTGGGGATTGAACCTGGGGGAATTCTACCTCTGAGCTACACCACCAGCCCAATTTTTTATCTTTTATTTTGAAATGGTCTCACTAAGTTGCAGAGGGCCTTACCAAGTTGCCAAGGCTAACCACAAACCTACAGTCCTCCTGTCTCAGCCTCCCAAGTACTGGGATTATAAGCACACTACTGGCTTATTTTTTTATTTTAAAACAGAATCTTACTAAGTTGCTGAGTGTCTGGCTAAGTTGCTGAAGCTGATCTTGAACCTGTGATCTCCTGTCTCAGCCTCCCAAGTACTGGGATTACAGGCATGTGCCACTGTGCCCAGCTTAGATTATTATGACTTATTATTACTCATGATATAATGTAATTCTGTCATTAATTCCAGTATTAAGTCTCCCCTCCCCTTTTAATGTACTATAAGGGATTCATATATGCTAGACAAGCATTTTTTATTTATTTTGAGACAGAATTTCACTAAGTTGTCCAGGTAGTCTCGAATTTATGATCCACCTGCCTCAGCCTACTAAATAGATGGGATTACAGGCCTGCACCATGCCCGTTTGTTGTGTTTTGTTTTGGGTCTTGGGACTATAACTCATGTCTACCACTGAGGTATACCCCCAATCCTGCTATTTTTTCTTTTAATTTCATTTGAACTCGTAGTATTTCACTTATTCATCTAATAAAGAGAATAATACTGTTTTTACTCACATCAGTGGTATGATACTGAATCTAGTAGTAAGCTAAATGTGTTTGATAGCTCACAGATCAGCATAATTCCTGCTCGGATAGTTAACTGAGGCTATGCATCTAAGATGAAAAAAAAGATAGAGAGCACATCTTTAGGCTGAATCATTGGTATTTCAGGAGTGTTTTAGATTTTGTGTATTATTACTGTGCAAGTACAGCTAACCTCCAATGATTTGATTGCTGCTAAAGCAGATTATAGATGGGAACCAAGAAAAAGGGGTATAATCTTAATCTCTAGTATGGTAAGTTTATAACTTGACAATTTTGTACTGGAAATTTTTATTACCCTAAGATAAGTATTTCATCATTTTTGTTATTGTTCAACAAGGAGCTGTTTCTAAAGCCCTTTACCTTGGGTGCTTCCTCTAATTCACTACCATGACCCACACCCTGGGGCACCCTCTTAAAGGATTTTGTTCTGCTGAGCTTGAGATACTTGACCTCCTCCCAACTTTGGCTAACTGCTTTGAAGATTGAAAGTTTTAATTTTCAAATCTGAGCAGTTTGTCTTTTTCAACAATTCCTTTGAATGATTCTCACCCATGTGGAAGGATAGTTAGTATGTGAGCTTTGGAGACTCCTAGTGCCTAACAGAAACTTTTACTAGATAAAGATTATAAAAGTTGCACTCAAAGGCTTGACCTTAGTCCTTGGTTTGATTACTTCCCTCTTACTGTCCCCGAGGGTTCAGTTATCCTCCCCAAGCTATCACAGTTACTTGTGGTTTGATAACACTCACCTTTGCCACCTGTTAGCAGTACCTTCCCATTATTAACCTCTGCTGGTTTCCGGCTGCCAATTAAGTGTTCCTATTAGAATAGAGAATGACTCCACTACCTTTGACCTGTTTAGATGAAAAGATACTAAAGCTGGGCATGGTAGTGCTTGCCTGTAATCCTAGCTTCTTTGGAGACTGCGGCATGAGGGTCAAAAGTCCAAGGCCAGCCAGACAACTTAGACACTGGCTCAAAATAAAATCAAAAGGGTTGGGGATGTAGCTTAATGGTAGAGTGCTTACCCAGCATGCCTGAGGCCCTGTTTATGTCTAGCCATGAACATATTCTTCGTGTGTGTGTGTGTGTGTGTCACTGAGTATGGAACCCAGGGCCTTGCACACACCAGGCAAGTGCTCTGCCACCGAGCTACATCTGTGAGCATGAGTCAGAATTATAGTGATGTCTAAACACCAAAATGGTTTCCATGAAGTTAAACTGAAAAGCTGATGTGCTTCTGAACAAAAGTATGCATGCAGAATGTGAATTAATTCATTCTATAAAAACAATTTAGGGAGTTTTGTTATTTAAATAAATACTGTGATAAATCCTCTAGCAAAAGAATATCCCCATTTTATATCTTGTGCAAATCTTTTTTTTTCCTTCACATTGTTTCCATTTACTTAAAGCAAAGTATACTTGTGTACTCTGTGTATCTGTATATGGTAGTGTTGTATAAGGACAGTATCCAAGAGAGGGAGAGAGGACAGGAGGAAGTATAGGTCAGCTGTCTGTGCTGAGAGTTGAGAGTAAGTAAATATTCAGTACATTTTAGACCATTAATTCTGGAGAGATAGTCTTCTTGGGCTCCTTCTAACATCCACCTCTTGCTTTTATGCCCAGATTGAACGTTTGGAAGTAAGCAGCCTCGCCCAGACTTCCAGTGCGGTGGCCTCCAGCACCGATGGCAGCATTCACACAGAGTCTGTGGATGGAATACCAGACCCTCAGCGCACGAAGGCTGCCATTGCTCACCTGCAGCAGAAGATCCTGAAGCTCACTGAACAGATTAAGATTGCACAAACGGCCCGGGATGACAATGTTGCTGAGTACCTAAAGCTTGCCAACAGTGCAGACAAGCAGCAGGCTGCCCGCATCAAGCAAGTCTTTGAGAAGAAGAACCAGAAATCTGCCCAAACCATCCTCCAGCTACAAAAGAAGCTTGAGCACTATCACCGAAAGCTCCGAGAGGTAGAACAGAATGGGATCCCCCGGCAGCCAAAGGATGTCTTCAGGGACATGCACCAGGGTCTGAAGGACGTGGGAGCGAAGGTGACTGGCTTCAGTGAAGGTGTGGTGGATAGTGTCAAAGGTGGATTTTCCAGCTTCTCCCAGGCCACCCATTCAGCAGCAGGAGCTGTGGTCTCAAAACCCAGAGAGATCGCATCATTGATTCGGAACAAATTTGGCAGTGCAGACAATATCCCTAACCTGAAGGACTCTTTAGAGGAAGGGCAAGTAGATGATGGGGGGAAGGCTTTGGGCGTGATTTCGAACTTTCAGTCAAGCCCAAAATACGGTAGTGAAGAAGATTGTTCTAGCGCCACTTCAGGCTCAGTGGGAGCCAACAGCACCACTGGGGGCATAGCTGTAGGAGCATCCAGCTCCAAAACCAACACCCTGGACATGCAGAGCTCAGGATTTGATGCACTACTCCATGAGATCCAAGAGATCCGGGACACCCAGGCTCGACTAGAGGAATCCTTTGAAACCCTCAAGGAACAATATCAGAGGGACTATTCCTTAATAATGCAGACCTTACAGGAGGAACGGTATAGGTAAGTTATGTGGAATGACTCCTGAGATCACACAGTGATGAAGCATTTTAGTCAGGTGATATAAAGCATTATTAACTCTCCAATATTTCATTCTGGTTTAAGACTTTAAAATGAGACACAAGCTTTCTAAGATGGTCTGTTTACTTATAATCATAGAACCATACCAATCACTGAAGACTGTAACAGTGCTACATTGAATTGAAAGAGATTTTTTTTTTTTTTTTTTTTTTTTTTTTTTTTTTTTTGGTGCTACTGAGGATTGAACCCAGTAGCATTTTACCTCCAAGCTACACACCTGCAGCCCTATTTTATTTTTATTTTGAAACAGGGTCCTACTAAGTTACTGAGGGCCTCACTAAGCTGCTAAGACTGGCTGTGAACCTGTGATCCTCCTGTCTCAGCCTTCCAAGTACTGGAATTACAGGCATGTGCCACCATGCCTGGCTGAATTCAGAAGAGCTTAATTCTCTGAACTGTATAAGAATCAAAAACCAGCCCAGCCAAAATGTAATGAACCCTGTAGATATCTAGCCTTAAACACTTATCTGGGCAATTGGTGTACAAAGATTAGGCTGGAAATAAATCTATTTAAGTATCTTTTGCCCTTATTATGAATTAGCAAATGTTTGGGAAGAGATTTAAACATGAAATGGTTCAACAGTAGTTAAAGAATTCTCCAAGGGCTAAATGTTTTGAGTCATAATCTGTGTAAAAGGTAGAAGTTGGTCTCTTCCCTCACCCCAGGCTGGGGTTTTGTGTGTGTTTCAATTACACTACATATTCCTATTAGACCACTCTTAGCTGTTCTCCAAAAGTATGTCCTTTCCCCTTGTTTTCTTCACATGCCGAGAGAAGTAACATCTGCCATGGAGTACTCAAACTTTGTTGACCAGAGACAGGCTACCCATGATGTAGTAAGAAAGTGGTTTTATAAGAGCCATGTGTTTGCAGAGTAGGCCCCAAAGGACCTGGGTTTTGGTCTAATCCCAATTACTAACCAGAGGGAATCCTCAGTACTTCTCCTACAATATCAGGGGTTGAAAGTCTCTTAAAGTGAGAAAGCCGGGCATGGTGGCACATACCTATAATTCCAGCTGAGACAGGAGGACTGTGGATCTGTAGCCTGCCTCAACAACTTCATGAGTGTCAGCAACCTAGTGAAACCCTGTTTCAAAATAAAATAAAATAGAACTGAGGATGTAGTTCAGAGGTGGAATGTGCCCTGGGTTCAATCCTTAGTACCACAAAAATAAGTAAAAGTGAGAGCCAGGCATAGAGCCAGACATGGTGACTCACACTTGTAATCCCAGTACTTGGGAGGTAAGACAGGAGAATTGCAGGTTCACGGCCAGCCTCAGCAACTTAGTGAGGCCTGCTGCAACTTAGTGAGACCCTAGTTCAAAATAAAAGGTAAAATAGGGCTGGGAGTGTAGCTCAGAGGTAGAATGACCCTGGGTTTAATCCCCAGTACCACAAAACACACACACACACACACACACACACACACACACACCTGCAATCCTCCTGTCTCAGCCTCCCAAAGTACTGGGATGACAGGCATGGACCACCATACCCAGCTGTACTGTCTATTCTTGAAAGTTGGGTATTTGTGTGTGTGTGTGTGTGTGTATGTGTATGTGTGTGTGTATGTGGTACTGGGGATTGAACCCAGGGACATTCTACCTCTGAGCTTCACCCCAGTCCTATTTTTATTCTTTATTTTAAAACAGGGTCTCACTAAGTTGCACAGGGCCTCACAAGTTGCTGAGGCTGGCTGCAAACCTGTGATCCTCCTGCCTCAGCCTCCCAAGTACTGGGTTTACAAGCATGTGCCACCATGCCTGGCTTACTCTTGAAAGTTTTGAAATTTACAGTGTACTTTTCTCCTTTTAACTAAAGGCTAGTTCGTGTTTCTCAGCCTCTCTCTGGGTTTTAACACAAACAAGGCAACAAAAAAGAGAAAATAAATCCACTTTCCCAGTTCAGCCAGGAATCTATTCAAGTTCCCACATGTCATATTCGCTGCCTCAGCTGGGTCTCTTCACTCTGCTCAACCACTGGCAGAAGCTACCTCAGGTCTCCAGCATGCATTTGGGAAATAATGTAGTTGTCTGCTCCCATGGTTGCGTGTGGTGTCATCCCTGGGACCTTGTTCTTCCTGTTTCTCTCAGTACCTGCTCTACAAGTTCCTTCAGCATCCTGCCCTAGTGACCTATTGCCCAACTAGGGAAGCACTACAGGCTCTCAGAAACAGCTCCACACATTTTAACCATACCCAAAAACTAATGCATTAGGTTGAAGCATTTCCAGCCTGTACACTCACCCAGCTTCTCATTCATCAGGAATTTAACCCAGAAGTACCCTTGACTTATCTTTGATCAAGGAAGGTGACTACTATGTGACAATCCAGTAACCAAAACGTGTGTGTATGTGTTTGTATGTGTGTATTTTACTGGGGATTGAACTTAAGGGCATTCTACCTCTGAGCTGCCCCCCCCCCCAGTCATTTGATCCTTTTTTTTTTTTTTTTTTTGCGGTACTGGGGATTGAACTCAGGGGCATTCTACCTCCGAGCTACACCCCCAGCCCTATTTTTTATTCTTTATTTTGAAACCGAGTCTCACCAAGTTGCAGAGTGCCTCACTAGGTAGCTGAGGCTGGCCACGAACCCGGATCCTCTGGTCTCAGCCTCTCAAATGCTGGGATTACAAGCGTGCGCCACCATGCCCGGCTCATTTGATCCATTTTTGAAACAGGATCTCGTTAGGTTGCTGAGTGTCTCAATACATTGCTGAGGCTGTCCTCCTGTCTTGGCCTCCCAAGGGCTTGGATTACAGGTTTACACACCATATCCAGCCAACCAACACATTTTTGCAAGATCGGTATTCACTTATTAATTGTTAACAACAAAATCTGGATGTGTTTACTACTTTGTATATAGAGCAGGTTTTACTTTAAGTGGGAGATTAATTTCACCTACAAAAATATGCTATAACCTGCTTTTAAAAAAACATTACAGTGTTAGCCAGGCGTGGTGGCGCACGCTTGTAATCCCAGCATTTGGGAGACTGAAACTGGAGGATCCGGGTTCGAGGCCAGCCTCAGCTGCTTAGTGAGGCCCTCCACAACTTAGTGAGACCCTGTTTCAAAATAAAGAATAAAAAATAGGGCTGGGGCTGTAGCTCGGAGGTAGAATGCCCCCAGGTTCCATCCTCAGTACCGCAAAAAAAAAAAAACATGCTAACTTTTTTTGTTTGGTTGGTTGGGATTTATTAATTAACTAATTTATATATTTATTTATTTACTTGTGTGTGTGTTTTGCTGGAAATTGAACCCTGGGTCATTCTATATCTGAGCTATCTACCCAGGCCCATTTTATTTTTTATTTTGAAACAGGGTCTTGCTAAGTGCTGACAGCTTCATTAAGTTGCTGAGGCTGGCCTCAAACTCACGATCTTCGTATCTCAGCCTCCCAAGTACTAGGATTACAAGTGTGCACAACCGTGCCTGATTCATGTTAAGTTTGTATTCTTGATGGAAAGCATATGCCAGCCACAATCATATACAGTACTTGTAAAACCAAGAACTCACCTCCATCCTTGCCTTTCATGTCCGGAGAACTCTAATTAGTGTCCTGTGAAGGGGTTAAAATTCCTTAAAGAGGAGTTCCTTAAAAATTCTATGTGAAAGGTTATACACAGCAGAGTGTGGTGGCAGGGCTGTAATCCTAGTACTTGCAAGACTGATACAGGAGGATTGCAGGTTCAAGGCCAGCCTTAGCAATTTCGCAAGGTCCCTCAGCAACTTAGTAATAACCTCGTTCCAAAATAAATAGGACTGGGGTGTAGCTCAGAGGTAGAATTCTGCTGAATCCAACCTCCAGTACCACCACCACCACCTTCCCCCCCAAAAAAGAACTGTACACAGTTTTCCATTCGTTTTTTTCTCCCTGTACTTTGGTTTGGTGTTAAAATTTAATAAGGAAGCCAGGCATGCTGGTGCACACCTGTAATCTCAGTACTTGAGAGGCTGAGACAGGAGGATCACAAATTTGAGGCCAATCTCAGCAACTTAGAACCTCAATGACTGAGCAAGACTCTGTTTCAGAAAGAAACAGAGAGAGAGGAGAAAAAGAAAGAGAGAAAGAAAAGAAACTAGGTGTGATCGTGTATACTTGTAATCCAGTACTTGGGAGACAATCGCAAGTTTGTGGCCAGACTTAGCAACTTAGTGAGACCCTGTTTCAAAATAATAAATAAAATAGGACTGGGAGTGTAGCTCAGAGGTAGAATGCCCCTGGGTTCAATCTCCAGTATCACAAAAAATAAAATAAAATAAGGCAAAATAAATATAAAAAATAAAAAGGGCTGAGGGTATATATAGCTCAAAAGTAGACTGCCCCTGGATTCAATCCCAGTACCCCCCCAAAAAAAAGTGTTTTTGTTTTTGTTTTTTTATTGAGAAGATAGAGATATTCTTTCTATGAATTCCCTAGGGTACCTGGCTTCATTTTAGAATTTAGACAGAAAGTAAGCACTGGCAAATAAAGTAAGCAAGAGAGATTATATTAGTAATGAGGGTAGTGGAAAGTTGGTGGGAACTAGAATGTAGTGTTTTCTTGCCTTGTTCAAATTTTGTATTTTATTAAGAGTACAAAAAAAAAATAAAGACAATAAAACAAATCTAAAAATATGAGGCGCACGCTGTCATCCCAGTACTTGGGAGGCTGATACTGGAGGATCTAGTTTCATGGCCAGCCTCAGCTACTTGAGACCTTCCACAACTTAGTGAGACCCTGTTTCAAAATAAAGAATAAAAAATAGGACTAGGGGTGTAGCTCAGAGGTAGAGTGCCCCTGGGTTCAATCCCCAGTACCACAAAAAAAAACAAGTAAAAATAAAAAGCATGAGCCAAGTGGTTCAGGATCATTAGTACACCTCACTAACAAGACAGGGAGTTACTGCATTTTTCTAGGCCTCCTGTTTGTTACTTGTAAAATTGAGGTACCTCCTAGGGAGGAAGGAGATGAGGATTAATGTAGAAATATCTTTATAAATCTGAGTTCCTTGGAGGCAGACGCTACACATAAAAAGGCATGGAGGGAGGGTGGTTATCATTGTTCTTATTATTGGTGCTAGTGTTTTGATGTTTTGACGCTTATGATGATTAAGTAGATTAGACTGAACCTTATATTCCTCCCACACACGCACTCCTCCACCCAAAAAACAACATATCATTTTACTGGGCTCTCTATGTTACCCCGATTTTGACCAAAATTTCACATGTAGGTTACATAAACCACACTGAGGTGGTGATAGTTAAAGTATATGTGTGCCAAGTATGAGCAGGTTTGTGCTTTTAAATTGTGGGTTGTATGGTTGTGACAAAAACAGAGTAGCAAACCTCCAAAGCCTGCGTGAACAAATTAGGGGAAAGTGATTTTGTAATGAGAGGCCAGTAAGGTACTTTCAAGGTATTAAAGCCAACTCAGAAGACCTAGGGCATTTTGCCAAACTCTTTGTTCATCAGATTTTACTAAAGCCTCAGGTTTTATGGCTTTCTCGGTTTCTTCTCTGATGGTTCCTACAGATTGGGGGTGCTTACTGTGGTAGCCCAAACACAAATGTTTGTGTGAGTAAAACAGGATTTCAGCTACACAATAACAGCTGCAACTTTTCTGTTCTTTCAGAAGGTCCTCATTTTCCAGGTAAATATTCTGACTTGAAGAAAGAAACCAATGCTGGTAGTTATTAGTTGATGGATTAATGGGGTTTTGTCAGCTGGACCCAGAGTGGGCCTTGCCGCAGCCTTGAGTTCTACAGCTTTGTATATTACCTCTGCAGTCTCCTAACCTGTCTGTTTCATGTGCTGGGAAATAGAGCTCATTCTGCTTACCCAAATGCTACTTTGCTATGTAACTGCTTGCTAATAATAGATACAAGTATCTCATTTGGGAAGACTTTCAGTTTAAAGAGATTTTGCTGCTAATTTACCATGTAATCATGAGCAAATTGCTCAGTCTCTGAGGGACTTTATTTTCTACAAGGGCGTGGAGAGGATTAAGCCATTTCTACAACTTTCTGGACAGTTTTAAAAATAAAATTGAGCCCGGCGTGGTGGCACACGCCTGTAATCCCAGCATTTGGGAGGCTGAGACAGGAGGATCTGGGTTCGCAGCCAGATTCAGCTACCTAATGAGGCACTCCGCAACTTAGTGAGACCTGGTTTCAAAATAAAGAATAAAAAATAGGTCTGGGGGTATAGCTTGGAGATAGAATGCCCCTGGGCTCAGTACCGCTAAATAAATAAATAAATAAATAAATAAATAAATCTTTTACAATAAACACTATTTCTCTACACACACACACACCACCACCACCACCACCACCCACTCCACCCACCTCCGAGGTCTAGTTAAATCTCTTAAAATAAACACTATTTCTATAGTACCCATGACAAGCAGTCTCTTCTTGAATACCTCTGGCAACAAGGTCTCATTTTCCTTTAAGACAGTTTTTTACACTGTTAGCTAGACACAGCCATTAGAAGGATTTTTCTTAAACTGAACTAAAATATAGCTTTTTTTTTTTCTTTTTTTTTTTTGGTATTGGGAATTGAACCCAGAAACATTCTACCTCCAAGCTACACTTGCAGAGCCCAATATTTTATATCTTATTTGGAAACAGGGTCTCACTAGGTTGCTGAGAGCCTTACTAAATTGCCACGGCTGGCTTTGAACCTGCGATCCTCCTGTCTCAGCCTCCCAAGTACTGGAATTACAAGTGTGCACCATCATGCCTGGCTGCTAAACCTTGTAACTCTTAACCTCTTAGTTTAGTTCTTGGGAGCCACTACTTCACCTACATGACTTTAGGTACCTGAATTCAGCAACAGGAAGTAGTTCCCTGTCTATTCCCATAGAATGAGTCATGGTAAAGTCACGACATTTGCATCTGTCAAGATCATCTTGAACTCAGTGGCTGATTGGTTACAGGTCTCTCTCCTCATGCTGTTTGTAAAGACAAAATGCCTTCTATTGTCTTCACCCTGGGTATGGACACAGGGGCCAGACAGATAACAGACAAGGCCAAGTCAGAGCTCACCAGCTGCCCCAGAATACCCCAGGTCTCCATCCTGGGAACTGCCCGTGCTAAGGGTGACACACTTTTTGTTGTACATTATACAAGACCTGAATCCTGGTGAGAAGAGGAAGGAAGGATTGTGAAAGCCTTTGTACCCTGTGAACTATCTGCAGTAGGCCATGGTGGGGATGAAGGCATAAGTCAGCCTACTTTGTATTTTCCTGGGCCTAGGAGTTTCATATATATACTTTAGTTGAAAAGCAAAATTGCCTTGACATTTGTGTTTTATATCCTAATGTTTCTGTGAGCATCAGTCAATTGAAGGGTAAAGGGATAAAGTGAACAGAAACTTGCCAGCAAGTAACAAACAGTTTAGGGTCCAAGATATGGATGCTTTATTTGTTAACAACCAAGATGATTCTTACTGTACAGTGGACACATTTGGGTTGTTTCTTCCGTGTGTGTGTGTGTGTGTGTGTGTGTGTGTGTGTCTGTGTGCACTCACACTGGGGATTGAACCCAGGGGCATTCTACCTCTGAACTACACCCCCAGCCCGATTTTATTTTTTATTTGGAAACAGGATCTACCTAGGTTGGTGAGAGTCTCACTACTTACTGAGGCTGTCCTTAGCCTGCGATCCTTCTGTCTCAGCCTCTCAAATTACTGAGATTACAGGCATGTGCCACCACACCCAGCTATTTCTACCTTTTGACTATTATGAATTATGCTGCTATGAACATTTTTGTATAAGTTCTTGTTTTGTTGTGGTACTAGGTATTGAACCCAGGGCTGCTCTACTTCTAAGCTACACCCCTAGCCCGCCCCCTTTTTTTTTTAAATTTTGAAACAACAAACTTAGTCTCACTAAGTTGCCTAGGCTGGACTCAAACTTGTAATCCTCCTGCCTCAGCCTACCAAGTACTGGGAGTACTGGCATGTGCCACCATGCCCAGCTAGATTTCTTACTTTTAAAAGGAGTTGGTCTGGGCTTCTTGAGTATTTTCAAAATGACATGATAGTGTAAAGTTTAAGAACTTGGGTTTTAGGGGCTGGAGATGTAGCTCCATGGTAAAGCACTTACCTACTAGGCACAAGGCCCTAGGTTCAGACTTCAGCACCAAAATTTTTTTTTTTTTTTTTTTAATTTTTAAAATCTTGGGTTTCAAAGTCAAACAAACCTAGATTCAAAACCTTGCTCCCACTGGGTGTGGTGGCGCACATTGTAATCCCAGTACTTGGGAGGCTGAGACAGGAGGATCTCGGGTTTGCGACCAGCCTCAGCAACTTAGTAAGACTCTCAGCAACTTAGCGAGCCCCTGTTTCCAAATTAAAAATAAAATAGGTCTAGGGGTGTAGTCCAGAGGTAGAAGGCCCCTGGGTTCTGTCCCCAGTACCACAAAAACAAACAAACAAACAAAAAAATCTTGCTCCCCTGCTGTGTATTCTTGGACACTGGAACTTTTCTGAGCTTCAGTTTCTTCATCTGAAAAGATACCACCCACCTTCTTAGGGTTGTTGAAATAAATTTGCCTAATATAAGTAGGCACTGAATAAATGGTAGCTGCTGCTGCTTTTGCTGCTATTTTTAAAACTGTTCACGCTTGGAAGACTGAGACAGGAGGATCACAGGTTTGAGAACAGTCTCAACAAATAGTGAAACTCTCATCAACCTAGCAAGACCTTGTTTCAGATAAGAAATAAAATCAGGCTGGGGTGTAGCTTGGAGGTAGAATGCCTCTAGATTCAATCTCCAGTACCACAAAAATAAAAATAATTGTTCTAGTTGTATGTGTGAGCCATGTTTAATATCAAATAAGATATCCAACATTTCTAAAATACCTGAAAGCCACGGAGTTGCGGTGGTCCTCTATGGAATTATGCCAGGGATGGCATTGGTATCTGCTCTGTCAGCATGCAGGCTGGTGGCCACGCCCACCATGCTCCCAACATTTGACCCTTAGCTTAGGAGAATTATTTGTTGCCAAATACAGTTTTTCCCTTAAGTCTCAAGAGATCCACACTTTGCTTTATGAAGTATTGGGGTTTTGTTTTGTTTTTGGTGCTGGGAATTGAACCCAGGGCCTAACACACTAAGCACACTCTCTACCACTGATGTACATCTGGTGAAATCAGCATTCTAGAACATCACTTTTTAAATGTCCCCTCCCAGGACTTGGGAGGCTGAGACAGGATCACAGGTTCGCAGCCAGCCTCAGCAACTTGGGTCCTGTTTCAAAATAAAAAAAGTACGAAACATGGGGCTAAAAAGGACAATCACAAAAAGACAATATATTAACATAATCTTGTATCATTAAAACTTGGTGGAAAATGAATTCCCAAGATGGCATCTGTTTCTGAGCACATGTCCTGGGCAGTGGAAAAAATGATGAAGAGAGAGAGTCATGGAGAATATCAGCCCTAGTTACCATAGAAGTGATGGGAGGCCATCTGTCTGGTTGCTTCAGCCAGAGAGTTTCAGCATGAAGGAAAGCAGGACAATGGAATTCAGTTACATAGTAAATAGGGTCAGACTACAACTTTTGGTATTGGGTGTATGTGGTACTGGGGATGGAATCCAGGGACCTTCTACCTCCAGGCTACACCCCCATTTTATTTTTTATTTGGAAACAGGGTCCTGCTAGGTTGCTGAGGCTGGCTTCGAACCTGTGATCCTTCTGTGTCAGTCTCCCAAGTACCAGGATTAAAAGTGTGCACCACCATGCCCTTTCTCCTGTCTACTTAGCTCTTTGGTTCTTAGGACTCCACACACAGTCTGCCCTAGCCTGCCCTCTTTACCACTACCAGATAACTTCTTCCTATAACACTGTTCATCATGTGACTCCGTAGCTCTGTAATCTGCTTTGGGCCCATTTACTGACTATTCCAGAATCCCAATTCTACCCTTTCCCCACTTGGTACTGGGGATTGAACCAGGGGCAGTCTACCTCTGAGCTACAACCCCATCCATCCTTTATACTTTTTGTTTTGAAACACGGGCTGGGTAGATTTCTGAGGATCTCTCTACATTGCTGAAGCTGTCCTCAAACCTGTGATCCTCCTGTCTCGGCCTCCCAGGTACTGGGATTACAGGCACGCACCACCACACCTGGCTCTGTGTACCCTTTAAGATCTAACACAGATCCATTGTTGTAGTTACTATATACATTCCTACCCTCGCCCTTTACTCATTTTCTTTTCCCATCTGGAATCTTTGATCTCATTCTTTAAGCCTGTTCCTGTCCTGCTGGTTTGTAGATGCCTTGTGTCTTCCTTTTTATGATCCTAAATGCTAGAGATATGTGATGAGTAAAATTATCCCTACTCCCAAGGAACCTTACCTCTTTCCATTTTTCCTCAGTGTTTTTTCTTTGTTTTGTTTTTTGTTTGGCACTAGAAGTTGGACTCAGAGACATTCTACCTCTTAGCTACACTCCCAGCCCTTTTCATTTTTTTTGTTTTGAAACAGGGTCTTGCTAAGTTGCTGAGAGTCTCTCTAAATTCCTGAAGCTGGTCTTGAACCTGCAATCTTCCTGGCTCAGTCTCCCAAGTACTGGGATTACAGGCGTGCAGTACCACGTCTGACTCGTTCTTCTAGTTTTTGACTGAGCTACAGCCATTCTGGCCTGTTTTCTGTTCCTCAGACATCCTAAGCTAGTTTCCTTCTTGAAAACTTTATCTTGCTATTCCTTCTGCATAAGATGCTCTTCCTTTCACATCTTCATTTTCCTTCATCTTCCAAGCCTCTGTTTCATTCAGATTTCTCATTGCTGAAGACAGTTGAACAGAAGAAAAGCCTCCCCTGACCATTCTAATTCACCACCCTCCAGGCACTCTGCCATATACCCCTATCATCTGTTTTACTTTGCCATGCCCGAAATCATCTTTGTTTCTCTGCCTGCCCCCACCCATAGAATGTAAACTCCCGAGGGCAGGTACTCTGTCTTGCTTTCCACAATATTCTCTGTACTTTGAACATGCCAGGGTTTCAGTAAATATTTGTTGAGTGGAATGTCACAGACACTGATTTCCATGAGAATGACAGGCTCCTCTGGCTCGACATTCTAGGGCTCTGAGTCACAAACATCCAGGTGAGTGAGTTTTCCAGTGTTGGAATAAGCTACTAGTGACTGCTAGAAGTTCAGTTTCTGTTTATGTGCTTTTGATGAGGTTTCGTAATTGTACTCTAGTTTTTGCTTCTCCCATATTCTGCTCAGAGCAGAGTAAGAAACTGCTTCAGAATCATGGCTGTGCTCAAACCTAACCAGGGCTGCTGACGTCGCTGTGCAAATACTATGGGTTAAGACGTATGGAAAAACTGTTGCTGTCTCATTAGGCCATGCAACAGAGTGCTGTACCCACTGGCATGTCCTGTTACCCCAGGCCACTCAGTTTCTTTGGGCTTATATTTTCTGTTTTTGCAGAATGGATTTTGTGGATTGGATATAAATTATACCGAGATTTACTCACAGAATGCATGCAATTCTAACCTTTTTCCCTTTCTTAGATGTGAACGATTAGAAGAACAACTAAACGACCTAACAGAACTCCACCAGAATGAAATCTTGAACTTGAAACAGGAATTGGCCAGCATGGAAGAGAAAATTGCATATCAGTCCTATGAACGGGCCCGGGACATCCAGGTTAGCATGAAGG
Organism: Graphiurus murinus; assembly: GCA_004027655.1. Taxonomy (NCBI): domain Eukaryota; kingdom Metazoa; phylum Chordata; class Mammalia; order Rodentia; family Gliridae; genus Graphiurus; species Graphiurus murinus. The sequence continues at coordinate 27,299 of PVLC010014308.1, forward strand.
ATAAAGTGTAAAAGGAAAATACTGGAGGGTTAGAGAAATAGTGTTTTCATTTTTCTTATTTATGTGTAGAGGGGTTTGTTTTCCTTTTTGGTTTTGGTTCTGGGGATTGAACCCAGCAGCATCCCAAGTACTGGGATTACAAGAGTAGGCCACCACGCCCGGCTGTGGAGAAGTATTTCTAAAGGAACAGGTCTCAATAATTTCATATGAAGGCATCTTGAAAGAAGCTGGTGTCAGAAGAGAAGTGGCAGCTGAGTGTGGTGGTGCATGCTTGTAATCCCAGCATTTGGGAGGCTGAGACTGGAGGATCCGGGTTTGCGGCCAGCCTCAGCTACCTAGTGAGGCATTCTGCAACTTAGTGAGACCCTGTTTCAAAATAATAAAAAATAGGGCTGGGGGTATAGCTCAGAGGTACCACACAAAAAAAAAAGTGGCCCAGGAAACTTACATTGTATCCCCTAAAGGAATCTAGGAAATGTCTAGGTCATTGCCCAACTGCCAGAACCTGGATTCTGTTTGTATTTTAGTTTTTGTTGTTTTTTTCCTACCCAAGATGGTTCTGGATTGGACAGTATCCATTATCTGTCCATTCTTTAGGTAGCTTCAGTCTAAAGCTGGCCAAACTTTACTTCTCATCTCAGGAAAACAACCCATTGAAACCAAGGTCAGAAAAACCCAGGGTTCCAGCCACTGTCAAACTTTAGAGGATGTCTGTTCAGAGCTGGGAAATAGGTTCTGCTCCCTGAATGTTCAGCTGAAATTCATAAAAACGCCGAGTGTAAGTCTTGGCCTTGAGGGAAGTAGATCACTTTTAATGTTTGGCCTACTAGGTGATGATAGTATCCTCTTTACAGAGATCAAACTAAAAGGGAAGTGTACCCTTTCTAGGGCAGGGTCGCAGTTCTCTTTCCCCTGATTCAGGACATGACTTAGAAAATACTAGGCCAGGCATAGTGGTGCACGCCTGTAGTCCTTGTACTTGGGAGGCTGAGACAGGAGGATCACAGGTTCGAGGCCAGCCTCAGCAACTTAGAGAGGCCCTCCACAACTTAGACGCTATTTCAAAGTAAAAAAAATAAAATAGAGCTGGGAGTGTCACCCGTAAGTAAAATGCCCCTGGGTTCAATCCCCAATACTGAAAACAAACAAAAAACACCAAGTAGTATGTGCAAGGAAGCATGTTCAAAGGATGTTCACTGCATTATTGTTGTTAGAGTGGAAAAGTTGAAAACAACCTAAAAATCCCAAAAAGGAACTGACTGAATGAACTATGGCATACTCATACTATAAAATGCTATGTAGCATTCAAAAAGAATGAGGCATGCTGGGCGTGGTGGTGCATGTTTGTAATCCCAGTATTTGGGAGGCTGAGACAGGAGGATAGCGGGTTCGAAGCCAGCCTCAGCAACTTAGTGAGACCCTGTTTCAAAATAAAATAGAACTGAGAGTATAGCTCAGAGGTAGAAGGTCTCTGGGTTCAATCCCAGTACCACAAAAAAAAAAAAAAGTTCTAGATCGAATTAATGAAAGTATTGCCATTGCTTCCCAGGAGCCATCCCAAAGGAATGCAATAGAAGAAATAACATTCATTCGAATAGTGAGTTACACATTTGGCCTTTTATAGTCAAGGCTCTAACATATTTGAAATCATCAGTATAGCTTAAGATATATCTGGCTTGCACAAGTAGCATGTCAGCCACTCAGTACTTGTGAGCAGGAGCCTAACTAACCATCCCATTTGGCCTGCAGGAGGCTCTGGAGGCATGCCAGACCCGCATCTCCAAGATGGAGCTGCAGCAACAGCAGCAGCAGGTGGTGCAGCTAGAAGGGCTAGAGAACGCCACTGCCCGGAACCTTCTGGGCAAACTCATCAACATCCTCCTGGCCGTCATGGCAGTCCTTTTGGTCTTTGTGTCTACGGTAGCCAACTGTGTGGTCCCCCTCATGAAGACTCGCAACAGGACGTTCAGCACTTTATTCCTCGTGGTTTTCATTGCCTTTCTGTGGAAGCACTGGGACGCCCTCTTCAGCTATGTGGAACGGTTCTTTTCATCCCCCAGATGATGCTGGTACAAGAAAGCAGTGCTCCCTACCCTCTGGCGAGTGCATGCATGGAGATTTAGACAGCAACTTACCTACTCTGAAGTTTTCTACAACAACAAAAGAGTTGAGTGAATCTGTTTACATTTAGAATAATGTTTTTTTCTTCAAGAGACGCAATTGCAATAGTATTTTTTAGATTTTATCCAAGAAGTTTTTTGGGCGAAAATCTTGGATCATTTTTATGTAGCATGATTTTCCTTGGGATGCAAATCTTAAACAGTCCTTTAATATGAACCAACAATCTGGAGCACACAGAAGGGCATTCTAAATTGTGGCTTGAAGGACTGCACTAAAATCCACTAAAAAGAAGTGAAAACCTGATTAAGGCAGACCAGTATCCCTAACACCCTGCCTCGTCTGGGCTCACCACCTCTCCCCGTCCCAGACTAACTTTACTGTGAAATCCTACCACATTCCATGTCTGAATTTTTGGATTCAGGGTGGATTTTCCTTATCCATGGAAGAACACATGGGTCTCCCTGGCTTTCTCACCCAAGTTGGCCATTCACGCTAACCCTGGAATATGATCGCTTTTGAACCTGGTCCCTTAACTTTGCTAGGATACAGAAGTGAGAGCATCAAGCCCCACAGGATCACTGCACAGTCCTACTACAGTGTTTTGAAGTAGCCCTCTAAATCCTTAATTTTAAGCAAAATCCCTTGGCCGCACTTTTAAGGTTTTTTTTTTTAAATATATATATATATGTATAGTTACCAACTTAAAAATAAAAAATCCGAACAGCATACTTGAAGAATGTAATACTCAAACTCTCAGTGCTTCCTTATGGTTTCTAATAGGATTTTTTATTACTGTTATTATTATTATTGGGGTTTTTTTGGAAGGGCTGGGAGGGTCTTTTATTTTTCCTTTGAAATAAAGAAGTGATGTTTTTAAATGAAGATGTGTGGATATTTAAGTGTGCTGCTCCCTCTTGTCTTGAAACAGTTTGAGTAAGAGAGACTTGCTGTAAATGCTGCCCTCTGCCGCCCTTGTTTTGAGATGCAGCTTAAACTCCTGGCTGCTGCTGCTCTTTGGTGTCCTGCCACCCCAAGCACCACATCCTGGGCTGGCTTGGTTGGAGAGGCAAGGGGTGTGCAGGGAGAGGGGGTGTTGTTTCCACAGACCAGCGTGGTAGGACTGGGATTTTTTTTTTTTGCCCTAAGTAAATGTTTACCCAGTGACTTCGAGCTGGGATGTCTTTAGGGAAAATTTGAGACTGTATTAGGAGAGTCATAAATAATTCCTTGTGTTTCCTTAATTTATTGTTTAACACCCCCTAATTACCGAAACCAAAGTGATGTGGAGTCTTCTGTCTGCATTTTGGCCCCAGCATCCTTAATTTCAAAGCTTTATTCTATCTGCCTAAGAGGATCTACTGAAGGTGATTCTAAAGAGCAGAAAGGAAATGTCAGGTTAGAAGGACCCAAGTGTTGGGTATAAAATGTTGCCAGCTTCCTATTAATCTAGACTGACTTATTAACCTAACTGTGCTCAGTGGACTTTCATAGTTTAGGAAAATGAACTGAGCCTTCTTCCCTATCCTATAACCAGTCCAGTCACCCTGATGGAACTTGAACTTCTAGAGCTTTACCTAGAGAGCTTGGTTAACCTTTTCCTATTATCTGTAGTATTGGGTCACAAATGCTATTCCCTCGTGGCCTCATTCTGTGCAACTGAGTAATGCACAGGGGGCACATGTGCCCTGAAAAGAGAAGCCAGTGCTTCCCCCTTATCAGGAACTTCTTTGGGAACTAGATTAGCATTGCCCTGTCTGTCTGAAAAGGATGGTTTAGGTAACAGCTCCAGCCGCCCTTTGCTTTGGTGAGCTGGCCTTCTCAGAGTCAGCATGTTGTCTCCATAACCACTTTGATATTTTAACTCAGGTACCCCAGCCTTCACCCCATCCCCAGATTGTAGTTCACCTCACAACTAGCACCCTGAGCAGGGACCACAGGGGTGTTTTCTTTTTTAAAATATCATTAGAACTGATTCATGTTCATGCCAAAAACAAATTGTCCCCAAGCCTATATACTTAAGATGTTAACTTTGCCTGAAAAGGTGGCAGTGGCTTTAGGCAGGAGTGCCAAAAGGACACTATGACCTTGTCAAGCCAGCAGTTTCTGCTTCAGCTTCTCGCTCAGCCCCACAAGTTGTGAAGCAAGGCTCCAGCAGCAATCCACCAGTCTTTCTGAGACAGAACCTTTGAGTCTCCTACTGATGGAGGCCACTAAGTTTGGCAGGCACCGGAAGTCACTGACAGCAGGGTTGGAATCGTTCCCATTTGCCTTGGGACAGTTGCTATCAAGAGAAGGTTTTCACCTCTAGAAAGCCCCCAGGGCTCCAGCCCAACAGGCCCGTGCTGATTTTCCATCTTCCCTTCTCACAGTGTCCGGGGCAGGACCTTCGGTTCAGGTCAGGCACAGTAATGGCTTTCTTGCTCTCTCGTCCCCAGGCCCTAGGCCCTACAGTCGTCTGCATTGAATACTTTTTGTAACCATGCATCCCCTACTTTTTGCCGCCCATCCGCCCATCCCTGTTGCCTTTTTGTTGCATTGTGGCTGTTCTCGGATTCTCTCGTCTGTTCAAAGCCCTTCTGTAACCTTATTCTCATGGTTTAACAATTGTTCCTGCCCTTGCTTTAATGCTTCTTCTCTTTAAAAAAAAAAAAAAAAAAAAAAAGTGCATTCCCTTTGAAATGAAACATTCCTGAATTCTTTGTCCATGCTGGTGCCTAGCCAGGATGAGTGAGGCTGGCTGTGTTGGCCTGGGTGATTGTTCAGGTTGTAGAATGACCATGATTTTACATTGTTTATGGTAATTGAAGGGCTGTCTGCTCCAATTTCAATTCCTTGGTATACTTAGTGCATCCTAGCAAGGAAGGCTTTCTATGCCACTGACTCCTCCAAAAGGAGGTTAAATTTTACACATCACTGAGTGAGGTCTTCTTTGCTAGCCTAAGAATGAGCATATTTTCATCTGGTCTTCACTGCATTTGGTTTTGTTTCTGGTTTCCTTTGAGGTATAGTCAGAGGAAATGCCAAATTCCAAATGAGAAGCTGCCTTTCAGCCTTGGAAAATATGCATCCAAAACAAAACCAAACATAATCCACAAACTGACACAGGCAAAACTCTGGTTCCCACACCACCACCCCCAAATGAAACCTGGGAATTTGAATGTGGCTCTGAGAGGTAACATTTCTGTCTGTGTGTTGTGTATGCTAGGTGATACCCTCAGTAGGGATTGACTACTAGACTGTAAGTGTGTTTTTTCAAAGTGTGTAAGAATAAAAACTCACTTGCACGAATTGAAAAGTAAAGAAATGACACTTGTGAACGCGTGAACATTAACACTGTAGTTGATAGATCTTAAGCTGCTAATTGTTGAGAGAGAATTAAATTTATGTTCTGTCTGGTTGCTGCTGATTCTCAGCAGCAGTTTTACTGTATATACAAATTGAAATAAAGACCTCAGCTATTAACCTGGTTGTTGGACTCAGGTTTGTTTTGCTCTTTATTTTTGTTTTTGTATAGTTTGAATGGTGAGTATGTCAGTCTGAAAACTCTCTACCGGTTTGTGCATTACAGTGTGTGTGTGTGTGTGTGTGTGTGTGTGTCTGTCTGTCTGTCTGTCTGTGAGAGAGAGAGAGGGAACACCCAGGGGCATTCTACCTCTGAGCTATACCCTCAGCCCCTCCTTTGTTTTTTGTTTGTTTGTTTGTTTGTTTGTTTGTTTGTTTTGGTGGTATTAGGGATCGAACCCAAGAGACTTCTACCTCCAAGCTATGCCCCCAGTCCCATTTTTTAGTTTTATTTTGAAACAGGGTCTCACTAGGTTGATGAGAATCTCACTACTTGCTGAGACTGTCCTCAAACCTGCAATCCTCCTGTCTCAGCCTCCCAAGTACTGGGATTACAGGCCTGCACCACCACGTCTGGCTTCATTTTACTTCTGAGCTATACTCCAGCCCTTTCTATTTTTTATTTACTTTTATGGTACTAGGGATTGAACTCGGGGGCATTCTGTTTCCTAGCTACACCCTCAGCTCATTTTTAAATTTTTTTTTTTTTTTAAACAGGGTCTCGCTAAGTTGCTGCGGCTGGTCTGAAACCTACGATCCTCCTGTCTCAGCCTCCCAAGTACTTGGATTACAGGCGTGTACTACTGCACCCTACTCAATGGTACACCTTGACCATTAAATCCACTCTGGGGAATTCATGACAAATTCATAATCTACAATGTAAAGATGATTGTCGCAACCTTGTTTGCAATAACAAAGAATGGAAAAAAACCTGAATGTGCATGAAGTATGGTCCCTATACTCTGGGACCAGAGAGTGTAGCAGAAAGGGACTGAGCTTTGGAGTCAGACCTGGGTTTGGATTCCAGCTCTACCACTTTTTCTTGTTATTCTGAGAATTGAACCCAGGGGTATACTACCTCTGAGCTATACCCCCAGTCCTTTTTATTTTTTACTTTGAAACAGGGTCTCACTAAATTACTGAGACTGTCCTTGAACCTGTGATCCTCCTGCTGGCATTACAAGCATGCACCACCACACCTTACTTAGGTAGTGCTATGTTTAAAATAGAGTTAATAGCCGGGCGTGGTGGCGCATGCTTGTAATCCCAGCATTTGGGAGGCTGAGACTGGAGGATCCGGGTTCGAGGCCAGCCTCAGCTACCTAGTGAGGCACTCTGCAACTTAGTGAGACCCTGTTTCAAAATAAAGAATAAAAAATAGGGCTGGGAGTGTAGTTCAGAGGGAGAATGCCCCTGAGTTCAATCTCTAGTAGTGCAAAAAAAAAATAAAAAAGTCAATTCTGTTATTAAATGGATTTCCTTTGCCTGTTTTGGTTTTAGGGAACTAACAAACATTGTTGAACCTTCATTTGGCACTTAATGTCCTTCAGCCCTCACCACAGCCCAAGTGATGAGGTTATAATTCTTTTTTGTGTGTTTATGTGTGGCACTGGGGATTGAACCCAGGGGCGTACTACCTCCAAGCTATACCCCCAGCCCTTTTCATTTTTTATTTTGAAACAGGGTTTCAATAAATTGCTGAGGCTGGCCTTGAACCTGCAATCCTTCTATCTCAGTCTTCCAAGAACTGGAATCACAGGCATGCACCACAACACCCAGCTATGATTCCCATTTCGGAGACGAAGCCAGTGAGACTCGGAGAGGTTAGGTAAGACTCTCGTTTGGGGCCACACAACTACCTATCCAGCGGAGGGGCTCTGTACTTGGAGTCTGTCTCTGTCTCTTTCTCTCATGTTTCGCACCTATCTGGGGTCCTCTGCATGTCCCTGTATGTCTTTATGTATAAAAGTGTGTCTCTAGCCGGGCGTGGTGGCGCACGCTTGTAATCCCAGCATTCGAGAGGCTGAGACCGGAGGATCCGGGTTCGCGGCCAGCCTCAGCTACCTAGTGAGGCACTCCGCAACTTAGTGAGACTCGGTTTCAAAATAAAGAATAAAAAATAGGGCTGGAGGTGTAGCTCGGAGGTAGAATGCCCCTGAATTCAATCCCCAGAACCGCAAAAAAAAAAAAAAAAAAGTGCGTCTCTATTTTGTGTTCGTATTAGCCCACGTGTGTCACTGCATGCTCATATATTCTCTCTGTGTGTCTGGGCCCCCGCGTGTGTCTCTGACTGTGTTTATCTTGGTATCTGTGACTCCGTGTGTCCACGTGTATCCTCATGTGTTCCTGCATGCTTGTCTCTTATCTCTGTGACCTTATATGTGTCTGAATGCCTGTTTTGGTTTCTGAGTGCGACATCATAATGAGGTCTTCTCCGCTCCCCACCCCACCTTCCTACCCATTCCATTCCGTTTTAGGAGACGGTGACCCTGATTTCTGTCTCTAGCATGGTCCAGCCTGGTGGCCATGACCTGGCCCAAGCAGATCAGTTCTTAGCCTCACCCCAAGCCCAGAAGTGAAAGTGTTCCAAATTTGTAAGGACAGCTGGGCTGTAATCCTAGTATTTTGGAGGCTGAAACAGGAAGATCGAAGGTCCGAGGCCAGCACATGGTAACTTAGACTGTGTTTCAACATAAATAAAATGGGCAGGGGCGTAGCTCAGATGTAGAGTGTCCCTTAGTTCAATCCCCACACACAAAAGTGAATCTCTTTGTGACTCTCTGAATACCAACTAAAAAATGACTCATTATTAGGGTAGGCAGGGCTGGCCTGTCTGTGTGACTCCCGCCAGAGTTTATTAAACTTTCTTTTTTTAATTTCTTTTAATTTCCCCACCTCTTGGGCTCGAGTGGCTCATCCATCACTGGGGCCCCTGCCATGTGAGCTGCCTCAGGACATCCGACGTCCTGTCCCCTCCCTTAGGCTATGTCCCTCATAAGCTTATCCTTCATCAGAACCTTGTCTTGATTGCACCTGTCTCTGCATTGTGAAATGCTGGCTGTGATTGCAATCTTCTGAGCCTGTGTCCTGTCAGAGGAGGGATGGAGAGCTTGTTTGTGGAGAGACATCTTCAAGTTTACAATCAACGGGACATTCAGAATCTTCTTATGCCTGATCGCTCCGTTTGATCCTCCAGATCCACTCTCCAATCTTCCCTAAGTTGCTCCATGCCCAGGGAGCCAGCAGCCAGCTGGGTCCTTAAAGTAGTGAAGTTGCCGAGGGTTTTGAACCTGCCATCCTCCTGTGTCAGCCAGCCAAGTGCTAGAATTACAGGTGTGCACCACCGCTCCTGGCTATCAATGTTAGTTTTGGCCAATGGGACCCTCAAAGGAGACAGAGGGTGGGAGAAAAAGTATTAATCCTCTGGCTCTTTCTCTGTGGGATCCCTCAGTTGACCATTATATTATAGCTCCTGCCAAGACCCTCTTCACAGGGCTCCCTCCGTGTCTGGGTTTGGCTAATTGTCACCTCCCCTTGCCCCTACTAGGATTATAGGCCACTAGTAGTTTTTCTCTTCCCTGCCTAGGTCCTCTGGTGCTGGGGATGGAACCCAGAGCCTGTGCGTGTTAGACAAGTGTTCTGCCACTGAGTCATACCCCCAGCCACATGCTTTTGTAAATAATCCTTTTGTTAAATTATCCTCCAACTACCCAATTGCAGGATGCCATCTGCTTTCTGGCAGGATTCTGAACAACAATATACTTTTTCTCCCTAGATCATGAGTAGACACACTCATTGGTTTTTGTTTTGTTTTGTGGTACTGGAGATTGAACCCTTGGCATTCTACCTTGGAATTACATCTCCAGCCCAATTTTTTTTGGAAACAGGGTCTCACTAAGTTGCTGAGGTTGGCCTCGAACCTTCAGTCCTTCTGTCTCAGTCTCCCAAGTACTAGGATTACAGGTGTGCATCACCATACCCAGGGCTGTCACTTTTTTGTTTTTGTTTTTTTAAAATATTTGTATTGATGTAATGTAATTATACATCATAATGAGATTCAAAGTGATATAAGCATATGCATACCATGCCCGGCCTCCAGCCCTATTTTTTATTCTTTCTTTTGAAATAGGGTCTCACTAAGTAGCTGTGGCTAGCCGCGAACCTGCGATCCTCCTGTCTCAGCCTCCCAAGTACTGAGATTACAAGCGTGTGCCACCATGCCCGGCTTGCTTTTGATTTTTAAAAAAATTGGCCATATTTGTTTCTGGTGACAAAAATATACAGGAAGAGCCGGGCGTGGTGGTACACGCTTGTAATCCCAGCATTTGGGAAGCTAAGACAGGAGGATCCAGGTTCTTGGCCAGCCTCAGCTACCTAGTGAGGCCCTCCACAACTTAAAGAGACCCTGTTTCAAAATAAAGAATAAAAAATATGGCTGGGGGTATAGCTCAGAGGTAGAACGCCCCTGAGTTCAATCCCCAGTACCGAAAAAAAAATACACACACACACACACACACGAGGAAAGAGTGAAAACAAAGAAATGTCATTTGCCAAGTGCCTGTTCTCCCCAGGCAATCTCTATGCCTGGTAGAGAGCACGTGTCCTCACAGAACTCCTGTGAGGTACATCTTACCACTCTTGTGCTGAGGAGGAACCCAGCCGCAGGGGCGACGCTTCTTGCCTGCCTGTCTTCTCTGGCAAGGTAGTGGAGGTGGGTCTAAGAGTGGAAATGAGCCAGGCGTGGTGGCGCACACTTGTAATCCCAGCATTTGGGAGGCTGAGACCGGAGGATCCCGGTTCGCGGCCAGCCTCAGCTACCTAGTGAGGCCTTCCGCAACTTACTGAGACCCTGTTTCAAAATAAAGAATAAAAATAGCATTTGGGAGGCTGAGACAAGAGGATCTGGGTTCGCGGCCAGCCTCAGCTACCCAGTGAGGCCCTCTGCAACTTAGTGAGACCCTGTTCCAAAATAAAGAATAAAAAAATAGGGCTGGGGGTCTAGCTCAGAGGTAGAATGCCCCTGGGTTCCATCCCTAGTACCACACACACAAAAAAAAAGAATAAAAATAGGGTGGATTCCAGGCTTTTCTTCAGCCCTGCCCCCTCCTCAGAAACCAGTGCTTGTCTGAGCATCATTCTCTGCTGTCCCTGAATTTCTCTCTGGCTTCAAAACCAATAAAGGAAAATCCATTTGCTGTAACCAGCTGGGCCTCCAAAGTAGCCCTGGAGAAGTGCCCAGCCGCCGCCTTCGGCATGGCCAGACTCAAGACGCGTGGCATGGATGGCTCTGGCCACACCTCTTCCCTGGCTCTGCCCCACAGTTAAGAGCAGCCATTCTTTGTGATTTCTCCCCCTGGTATCCATGCCCTAGATTTATGTCCACAGGTAGCTCTTGGCCGAGTGCTGATGCAGAACATTAGAAATAATGTGGGCTAGATGTGTCCACAGGGAGGGAGAGAATCTCCTGCCCTTGGCCAGCAGCTTCACCCGCTGCCTGCGCTCAGCTCATGCCCTACGCCCGCTCCTGCTTGTCCAGCATTCACTGTCCTCCCGCCGCGCCCCACACTTCAAGCTTGCTGGGAATCTCCTGTCCAGAGACGTCTTCCCACGTGGCACAGCGTCAGCGCCATGTGTCTTGGCGCATAATTGTTCTCTCATTTCTGCTGCTTCCTCGGGGAGGCAGGGAACCAGTTCTTTTCTGTCTCATTCACTTACTCACTCTTTGACTCTCCCACTCACTCACTCAGTCACCTAAAGTATCCTCCAAATTTCTTTTTCTTTTTTTTGGCAATACTGGGGATTGGACCCAGGGGCATTCTACCTCCAAGCTACACCCCCAGTCCTTTTTTTTTTTTTTTTTTTTTTTTTTTTTTGCGGTACTGGGCATTGAACCCAGGGGCATTCTACCTCCAAGCTACACCCCCAGCCCTATTTTTTATTCTTTATTTTGAAACAGGGTCTCACTAAGTTGCGGAGTGCCTCACTAGGTAGCTGCGGCTGGCCGAGAACCCGGATCCTCCGGTCTCAGCCTCCCGAATGCTGGGATTACAAGGGTGCGCCACCACACCTAGCTCATCCTTCAAATTTCTAACCTCCCTTTGAACACGGATGAGATCAAGGAAGTTATTAATATTATTATTATTATTATTTTGGTACTGAGGATTGAAACCAGGGGCATTCTGCCTCCAAGCTATACACCCAGCCCTATTTTATTTATTTTATTTGTTATTTATTTATTTATTTACTTATTTAATTTTGTGTGTATGGTACTGGAGATAGAACCCAGGGGCATTCTACCTCCTATCTCCAAGCTACACCCCTAGCCCTATTTTTTATTCTTTATTTTGAAACAGGGTCTCACTAAGTTGCAGAGTGCCTCACTGAGTTGCTGAGGCTGGCCTGGATCCTATCAGCCTCCGAAGTACTGGGATTGCAAACGTGTGCCAATACAACCAGCTCAAAACAGCCAGGATTTGAATCTATGACTCTCTTAAGGTCCCAGTACAGAGGAAGAGGCCTTATCAGTCAAGAGTACAAAGAACAGAACTCAACTCTAGGTAACTTAGCCAAAAATGGAGATTTACTGCTCAGTGGGAAGAGCAAAGGACCTCTTTTGTTTATGATGCTGCGAATTAAACCTGGTGTGTTCTACTGCTGAGATATACCTTGGCCCTTTTTTTTTTTTTTGTACTGAGTTGAACCCCTAGACACTCTACCTCTGAGCTATACCGCCAGCCAGCCCTATTTTATTTTTTGTTTTGAACCGGTCTCACTAGGTTGCTGAGAGTCTCACTACATTGCTGTAGCT
>PVLC010014309.1:9719-39692 GCA_004027655.1 Graphiurus murinus
AGCATTCGGGAGGCTGAGACCGGAGGATCCGGGTTCGCGGCCAGCCTCAGCTACCTAGTGAGGCACTCCGCAACTTAGTGAGACTCGGTTTCAAAATAAAGAATAAAAAATAGGGCTGGGGGTGTAGCTCGGAGGTAGAATGCCCCTGAGTTCAATCCCCAGTACCGCAAAAAAAAAAAAAAAAAAAAAAAAAAGAAATTTAATATTGAGAAAGGAGTGAGTTAATTTTAACTTTTTTTTTGTTGAATGTTAGAATAGAATTTCTGTGGAACCTTAGACTAGTTTTCTTAAAAGTAGTTAGTGGATATTATAAGATACTAAAGATTAAATTAAATGAAATAAGATACGCAGAGAAGGATTTGAAGAGAAGGGCAAGATATCACTAGGGTTTTGACGAAACACTTTTTAATGATCATTCTAGATAGAAGAAATAGTGTACCTAAAGTTGTAGTAATATGAAATACAGTACATCTTGTGTTTTGGAGGGTAAGATATAATCATGAAGGTCTTTACATATTATATAAAAGAATTTGAACTTTTCCCTATAGTTTAGAAAGAAATGTGTTCATCTATGTGTCAGGTATTATGTTAGGCTTAGATACAAAGATGAATAAAGCCAGTTTTTGTCTTCAAGAAACTAGAACTGATAGGTAAGACAGACAGGCTAGTCATTTAAATGTTGCATGCAAAATACTGTGGAGATATGCATAGCATGCTATGAGAGAACATAGGTGGGTATAGGGTATAGCTACATGCTGCTTTCTGGCAGATGTATAAGGTGTCTTCAAGGATGAGCAGGGTTTAGATCAGAGAATAGGGGTGGATAGTTTAGAAGGGAGTTGTATGAGTAAATAGGCAGATGGGTAATAAGCTTTTATTTATAAAACTAAAAGTAATTTGATATTTCTGAAAGTGATCAAGAACTCTTGTCTGCAGAGTTGTGCGTTTGAATCATTTTTTAAATGATAGAAGTAAAATGTGTAACTCGGGCAGTTTTTTCTTGTTACTAAATGCAGAAGCTAGATATGAGATAGTAGTATGTGCTTTTTTTGTGTACTTTTTAATGTGTGTGTGGGTGTGTGTGGGTTGTGTGGATTGAATCTAGGGCCTTGCACTTATCAGGTAAGTGCTATAACATTGAATTACACCCCCAGCTCCTGTGCTTTATTTTAAAAATATCTTGTTAGGATGGATTTGCATTTGCTAATTTTCTCTTTTACGAGTACATTTAAAATTTGCTGACACATGTAACTGGTAGTTATTAGGGTCCAGGTGAATGCTCTAGCTGGAAATTAACTCGAGTCGAAACATCTATCTTAGGAAAAATTAAGTAATGGTTGTAGATAGACTTGGTGCTACTTACACTTCATATAGCACTTTTCATATTTGTTGTTTCTCTTTGTTGCCATACGGATAATACCTGGAATTATTTTGTCTCTACAGGATGAATGCTATCAAGTAAGACAAGTGTTCGCACAGAAACTTCACAAAGGCCTTTCCCGATTACGACTTCCACTTGAGTATATGGCCATCTGTGCACTTTGTGCAAAAGATCCTGTAAAAGAGAGAAGAGCTCACGCTAGACAATGTCTAGTAAAAAATATAAATGTAAGACGCGAGTATCTGAAGCAACATGCAGCTGTTAGTGGTAAGCATACATCAGTACTTTGAAAATGAGTTAGCATTCTTCCATAATTGCTTTTCTTTTAATATAAAAGTCATTTAAAAATATAAAACCGTGGGTATTTGAATTTTAACCTATATCTCTTTATGTAAATGACTGAATGACCAAGGAAAATAAGTAGTGACATTGGAGATGTAAGTAAGTAGAATACTTAATAGAATAGTAAGCCGAGCGTGGTGGCGCATGCTTGTAATCCCAGCATTCGGGAGGCTGAGACCGGATGATCCGGGTTCGAGGCCAGCCTCAGCTACCTAGTGAGGCACTCCACAACTTAGTGAGACCCTGTTTCGAAATAAAGAATAAAAAATAGGGCTGGGGGATAGCTCAGAGGTAGAACGCCTCTGAGTTCAATCCCCAGTACCGCAAAAAAAAAAAAAAAAAAAAAAAAAATAGAATAGTAAAATTTTTCCATGTATATAGATTATCTAAGCACTACTTTAAGTTGAAAGAAGTACAAGTCTTTAATCTTTGTTGCTGATCTTTGTAGCTGATGTTAATATCAGGTGCTTCTATGCTTGCTTTTCATCTGCTCACTTTACTCTGTCAAAGTTAGTTGGTGTGCCTCTTTTTTTTTTTTTTGCGGTACTGGGGATTGAACTCAGGGGCATTCTACCTCCAAGCTACACCCCCAGCCCTGTTTTTTATTCTTTATTTTGAAACCGAGTCTCACTAAGTTGCATAGGGCCTCACTAAGCAGCTGAGGCTGGCCACGAACCCGGATCCTCCGGCCTCAGCCTCCCGAATGCTGGAATTACAAGCATGCACCACCAAGCCCGGCTCTGGTATGCCTCTTAATTGACTTCTAGGACTTGTTTAACAAATAGCATTAAAATCTATCTAGTTATCCAAGTCAGACATTAGAGGCATTCTTCATACCTTTTTTCTTTACCCATCAGTCACCAAATCCTGTTAATTTTTCCTCCAAATGTCTTGAACATCTTTCTTCTCCTCTTCTACCTTGCTATGCTTCATTTGGATTATTGTATACACTGATAACTGCCTCCCTATTGTTAATGTTCCCCTGCCTCTATCTTCTACACCCACTCACTATTATGCCACATTGCTATCAGAATTGTCTTTCTAAAAAGGACTGAACACATCACTTCTTTGCTTGATAATCCATGCAGATTCTCTCTTGCTCATGGGATAAAGTCGAATCCCTTTATAGTTTGCGCTCAGCTGGAGTTCCAAGTTTTCTCTCTTTACTTCTTCCTGTGAACTCTGGATTACTTGAAATTTGTGGAGCTATTTTTTCCCCCTCTGTTGTCAATTCTTACCTGGAAATTGAAATTTAAAAAAAAAAAAACAAAAAACAAAAACCAGAAAGTGTGATTTGTACCTTTTGAATTCTTTAAAATACAGATTTGGTGTTAGTGTATCACTGTGATCCTCTTTCTTCCTCATCTTGGAAAAAGTGAAGGCTCCACAGTCACCCCACCTCTGCAGTTTACTGGTTGTGTATGGACAGGTTTTTAGATCCATGCCTTATTTCTCTTACTTGTCAAATTATACTCTCATGTTGTGGTTGCTGTGAAGATTAAAAAATTATGTATGTAAAGCAACTGATTGATCCAAAGAAATTATCAGCACTTTCACATTGAAGATAACTTCTGTCTATGCTTTAGTGTGAGCTTTTTGCTTCGTCTTATTCATCTTTATATTTTTAGATTTTAATAAATATAACATAGTAACCTCTTAATAAATATTCAATAGAATTTATTTTAATTTCACTTAGTTTTGAACCTTGTAACTTTTTTTATGCTTGCTCTTGAAATAAAGGACATTTTCCAGAAACTATTTACTCTCTAAGTTCACTAACAGAAATAAAGAAAATTTGGTACTTTATTTAGACATGTAACATATTGTACTCCAGGTTGATTTAATTATTTTGAATATAAGAAATTAGGACGTGAATCCCATTCTTTTTGCATCCTTTCATTAAAGCTAGTTAGGATTACTTTTCTGACCACTGGAAAAAAGTATACTAGAGTGTCTTAGGAACTCTGTTTTTTATGTCTATCTTTTCTGTGTGTTCTTTTGTTACAAATAGAGTCAACCGTTACTTTCTATTTTTATGCCATACTGACTCTGAAAGATTTACTAGTTTTTTATTTTGCTTAGTAGTTTATAAGAATATTAAAACATAGTTACTCATAATATGGGAAAAATGGGTCTGATGTCTATCTTGAGTATAGTTTGTAAAGTTGACTTTTTCGGTATGCATTTGAAAGCTGAAATATTTATCTTTGTAGCCTCAGCATATTGTGTAATTAGTAGGCATTTTGATGTTAGGCTTGATGGATGAGTGAATAAACTATTTACTATATCATGTTCCTTGACACAGTATATTTTTCTTCTAGCCATATTGTGGTGAACTATTGGGATACAGGAAATTTAGTATGACAGAGAGAGTATATAAGATTTGATTTTCTAACTGGATGGTTTTGTTTTTCATTCTTTATTTTTTCTTTTTCAGAAAAATTGTTGTCTCTTCTACCAGAGTATGTTGTTCCATATACAATTCACCTTTTGGCACATGACCCAGATTATGTCAAAGTACAGGATATTGAGCAACTTAAAGATGTTAAAGAGTAAGACTTTTTCTATCCCATTTTCATATTTTCTGCAAGTTTTTTTTTTTTTCTTTTTTTTTTTTCTCCTCATTGCTGGTAATAGGATTTGTTATAATTAGTGTATTGATGTTTTTCATTTCTTTGGAGTTTAGGGTTTTTCTCTTATTTGCTCTATTTTTTTTTTTTAAATCTTTCTCTTCATACCATCTCTTCACATTAAATTTCGTATGTAATTTCTAAAAACTTAATTTGGTGTTAAGTACTTCAGTGCTATTTCTTTGCTAGTCTGGCATTTCTTTCCTATTGAATTATCCATTAGAAATTCTATTCTAGTTCCTATCTTTCCCCATCTAAAGCTCTGTGTAGATTTTTGTGAGTTTAATTAATAATCTTTACTCACATAGTATGCACATTTTTCTATGCAGTATATCTCCTTCATAGGAAGAAAGAATGGTCTAATTTCATAAATGGGCCAAATTTATAACCAGGGAGCCATTCCCACTTAAGACTTCATTAGTGATTCTCTATTGGAGTTTATGATATTTTTAATTCTTTCAAAGATTATTATTGAGAGACTGTAATTGCTGCATATGCTTGAGTATAGAATATGTGACTATAGTGGTATTTAGAGAAGTCTCCCTAAGACCAGAATAATTCTTTGAATAAGCTTGAGCCCCTGGTCTTCCTTCTGTTATAATAAAAGATGACCATTGTGATTTTTTAATTAATTTATTTATTATGCCTTTCATATTCTAGTAATGGAAAATAATTATTGATTTCTTAATTCATATGAATATTTTATAGTTAAATATTTGAGATATCTCAGGAGAATATAAAAGTTATTTTTTTCATTGCCACAATTTCCATTTCTAAAAGATAAGCAAATGATTCTCCAAAGTGAGTTCTAGTGATTATGACTACTGAAAATTTCTAACTACTTTTCTGTCTCAGAGAACATTGGTTTTTAAAATAGATAAAACATCCTTTGGAATTTAGTTTATTAGCTATCTTTCTAAATTGTCCAGCATAGAAAGATATATACAGTAAGTAATCTCATTCTATCAGAGAGCCATTCCAGAAGAACTTCTTCTGAACCTGAGATCCTAAAGGTTATTTTTTTCCCTCCTAGAATAATATTTCACTTCACATTTCTCTCTTCTCCCATTATTTTTCTTCTTTCTGTCTGTATAATACAGAGAGAAAATACTTTTGGATTTTTTATTGGTTAGAATTTTGTATAATTAAAGTGGGCTACTGAAAATTTCACTGTATTTATTTATTTATTTATTTTATTTTTTTGTGGTACTGGGATTGAACCCAGAGGTGCTCTACCTCTGGGCTACACCCAACCCCATTTTATTTTTTATTTTGAAACAGGTTCTTGCTAAAGTTATTGCATACTGAGATGCTGATCCTCCTGTCTCAGCATCCCAAGTAGGCATGCACCACTACACCTAGCTTGAAATTTTCATTTAAAATTTTCCCTCGTTAATCCTAATACCTGGGAGGCTGAGACCGGAGTATCCTGGTTCTTGGCCAGCCTCAGCTACTTAGTGAGGCCCTCTGCAATTTAGTGAGATCCTGTTTCAAAATAAAGAATAAAAAATAGGGCTGGGGGTGTAGGTCGGAGGTAGAATGCCTTTGAGTTCAATCCCCAGTACTACCAAAAAAAAAAAAAAGATCCCTCATTAAACAAAGACATCTTGTATATAATTGCCAGCCATGCCATTTTTCTTAATTTATTAATGAAAACATCTTAATTTTTTAATCTTTTTTTTTTTTTTTTTTTTTAAGACTTCCCTTCAGGACTTAAGTCAGCTTTGATCATGTATGTATATGAGGCTTCAGTTGATCCATGGCCCACCTGTTCTTTTTTTTAACACTCTTCCCTCACTGTCTTAGCAGAGAGTTAAGATCACTTCATTATTTTCACTGTTTCTTTTTCAACCTTCTTCCTTGGGGGAATCTAGTGAGGCTTTAAGAAGGAGAAATGATCTTGTGAGCTCATGTCTGCATTGTTGGTCTATTGTGATATGTATATGTACTGTTGCTTTTTAATTTTTTCTTGGAGTTATAATCTAGGTTTTAATTATCTTGAATCTACATTTAACAAAAGGATTTCCCCTCTATATTTCCTTTTTCTTGATTTTTTTAGATGTCTTTGGTTTGTTTTGGAAATATTAATGGCTAAAAATGAAAATAACAGTCATGCATTTATCAGAAAGATGGTAGAAAATATTAAACAAACGAAAGATGCCCAAGGACCAGATGATGCAAAAATGAATGAAGTATGTAATTCTTTCTAAATAATTATGATTCCTTGTTGATTTATGATTCCATGTTCATTTTGGGTATGGAGTATAAAATTTCTATAATATTTTTAGACTTGGACAATTTTTTTCTGCTAGAAAACTAGTAAAAACAATAGTATAAGCCAAAAATAATACTTACATTGACAATATCTTTTATTAGTTTACTTTTTAGATTTAGACAAATGTCCTAGAATTATAATTTAGAGTCTAGGACACCAATATAAGTACCTAATTTTTTTTTTTTTTAATATTGCAGAAGCTGTACACTGTGTGTGATGTTGCCATGAATATCATCATGTCAAAGAGCACCACATACAGTTTGGAATCTCCTAAAGACCCAGTACTACCAGCTCGTTTTTTTACCCAACCTGACAAGGTAGTTACTTTAGAATTTGTGTAAGTTGAAATAAAATGTATTTTCCACACTAGGTTGTGGGAATATCAGGAAGGATCTTTACCAAAAGCTGGCTCACTACTAATGGCATGAATGTCATGAGTTTTAAAATATGGTTCAAGACAAAGGTTTAAAGATTTAGGACAATCTAGAGTTTGAAGCCATGCTAAAAGCATAGGCAAAAATGTGATCAAAGTATAAAGATTTGTGAGTTAATGTCCATTGATCCAAAATAGGAAAAAGAATGCTAATGGAGATACATTTTGAAGTTGTAAGCCCTTGATTGGGATTTAAAACTGATACGGGGGAAATATGAAGAGAACAAATAGGAATATGCCCAAGACTCTGGGAACCCTTTAAGAGTATTCCTAAACCACTCTTCAAAAAACTCAATTGTTACATGAGATGCAAAAGGTGTTTTCCACAGTCCCTGTTAGAGATACATAATTTAGCTAAGTATATTGAGTAACAGAGTCTTGAAACCAACACTATCTTCTCTTTGCTTTTAAAGCAATCTACCAGTGTATGAAAATTTGGAACAGCTTTGTAGGTTTACTCAATAGCTAAAGGAGCTGTCCACTTTTAAGCATTGATTTTGGTATGAGCAAGATAACAAGAGTATATATCGTCTTACCTCTGGAGTGTGTTATTACAGGGGCATGTATTTTCTGAATCAGTCTTTGAGCTTTAGCATGTCAAAGCTCAAATATGTTTTGTTAATATTGGAATTTGTTAATATTGGTACAAGGTTAGTTCTAGTTTATATAGTAGTTAAAATCAATGAAGTGTTGTGTTCTAACCAATTAAATCTATATATATTAAAAAGTGGTCTATGCTTGGTTGGCTTTTAACCACCTCATAAGTATAGTATTTTAATATTCACTGACTACTTCTTTTTCCCTTGCTTGTAGAATTTCAGTAACACCAAAAATTATCTGCCTCCAGAAATGAAATCGTTTTTCACTCCTGGAAAAGTATGTTTTGAGAATCATTTTAATTTTTATGTGGTAGTTTATTTTAGTGTGATTATTGACCTAATTTTATTATTTTTTATTTCTTTAAAATTTTGTGTATCTCATGGTAGGAAATATAATCAGCTGTCTTCCATTTATTAGTAAGAAGTAATTGTATTTGCCATGTAGATGCAAGCTGAGATACACAGACTTATTTTTTAGCTTGTGATAAAAACCCAGGAGACCTTAAGATGAAGAAGTGTCGTTTGTGTCCTTCCACAGCGAGTCTGTTTTTGTTATGGATCGTACGTTTCATTTGTTTGAGTTTTCTGTGTAAGCCTTTTTCTCCAGATAACTAAGAAACTCAACTGTTATGTTTATTTAGTTTTTAATTTGTTCAA
Source organism: Graphiurus murinus (assembly GCA_004027655.1). Taxonomy (NCBI): domain Eukaryota; kingdom Metazoa; phylum Chordata; class Mammalia; order Rodentia; family Gliridae; genus Graphiurus; species Graphiurus murinus. Next base: position 18,037 of record PVLC010014309.1, read on the forward strand.
GTAATAATTCAGTTTATAATCTTTATTTTGCTTAAAGATAGGTACATTTTTCATGATATATATGTAAATACTTGGACAAAGATGTTACTTATGGTTCTTAACATGTGCATTTCTTTTAGTTTTAACCAAATAGAAAGAGATATGCATTTCTCATTTCAGCCTAAAACAACCAATGTTCTAGGAGCTGTTAATAAGCCACTTTCATCAGCAGGCAAACAATCGCAGAACAAATCGTCACGAATGGAAACTGTAAGCAATGCAAGCAGCAGCTCAAACCCAAGCTCTCCTGGAAGAATAAAAGGGAGGCAAGTACACAAGAAATATCATGTTACCTTTGACAACTTCAACAAGGCTATGAGATAAAATAATATAACTCAAAATGTTTAATGTAGTGAATGGAAATTAATGCATAACTCACCCATGTAATATTGGTAGTCAAATTCATATTTATTTGCTTGATCATTTTCAATAGATACTTCATCTTAGTTTTTCTTTTATGAGCTTATTGGGGTAATCTGTGTTAGCACACATAACCAGTTTCTAAAATTAGTGTTTAGTATCAGCTTGTTTTCTAAATTACTGATTTTCCTTTTTGAATTCTGGTTATGATCCAAGATCATCTAGGCCTAAGAGCTTCAGAATTGCCTTTGTCTCATCCTCCTATCTGTATTTGTTCAATTGCTAAGTTTTGCCAGCTTTTTCTTTACAATGTTTTATATTTCTCTTTACTATCATCACTTAGTTCTTTCTCTTTAAGTCATATGCATATTGCTAAGTATGCCATGTCACATTTTGATAATCTTCTAAAAAATGCTTCTGTCACCATGTTACTCCATGCTCAGAAATCTTAATTAGCTTGCCACATTTGCTTTCAAGACAATTATAGTTTGATCTTGTTCGTATCCCCCATGGTTATGCAACATAGGTATATCCTGATTTCCCTACTGTACATTTTCAGTGGTTTCTTTTTTCCTTCCCTGCATATATATACATATACATATAAATACACACATACACAAATACATACATACTGGCAATTGAACTCAGGGGTATTCTGTCTCTGAGCTACAACCCTAGTCCTATTTTATTTTTTATTTTTGAAACTGGGTCTCACTAAGTTGCAGAGGGCCTGACTAAATTGCTGAGGCTGGCTGTGAACCTGCAATCCTCCTGTCTCAGTCTCCCAAGTACTAGGATTATAGGCATGCATCATCATACCAAGCTTCAATGTTTCATTTGAACTTTCTTTCAGCCTCTGACCAGCCTGTTTTGTTAACTTTTTTCCTCCAAGTCCTATCTCTTCAAATGGACTCTTTCTAAGAGAATGAATTAGATGTATTTGAGAGACCACCTTTGTTGAAGGGTGGGAATGAGAGAATTATAGGAGATGAAGTTGAGAGGTAGTCAGCTTATATTTGGACTTTGTGAACCATGGTAAGGAATTTGGATTTGGTTTTGAATGCAACTAAAAGATTTAGGGGGATCTAATTTATGCTTTTAAAAAGATTGCCATGATGATTTGTGGAGAATATACTGCACAGGAGCTAGAGTTGAGGTAGAAATATTAGTTAAGAGTTAGCTAATAAAATCTAAGAAAGGAGCCGGGCGTGGTGGCGCACGCTTGTAATCCCAGCATTCGGGAGGCTGAGACCGGAGGATCCGGGTTCACGGCCAGCCTCAGCTACCTAGTGAGGCACTCCGCAACTTAGTGAGATTTGGTTTCAAAATAAAGAATAAAAAATAGGGCTGGGGGTGTAGCTTGGAGGTAGAATGCCCCTGAGTTCAATCCCCAGTACCGCAAAAAAAAAAAAAAAAAAAAAAAAAAAAAAAATCTAAGAAAGGGATGAAGAGGAAAGACAATGTAAATAGTCAGATTTGTGGTTTATTTTGATGTTAGATTCAGGTGCCTTAGCTGAGATATTAAATGTGAACAGTTAGCGAAAGGAAGGATTTAAGGAAGTATCCTGAGTTTCTTTGCTGGAACAATTGGATGGTGGTGCCATTTATTGAGATGTAGAAAACTTGAGGAGTAAGAGGCTATGTGTTTATATGTGTATATTTGGGGTGAGAGGTGGAGTGTAAGAAGAGGAGTGTCTAAATAATTGTTGTGGCCATGTTAAACTTCTAAGATATCTCTTAGAGATCCAAATGAAGTATTGGGTAGACAGTTGTATATATGACTTTAAAACTCAGGGTAGCTGGGCTAGAGATTTGAGATTCAGGGTTCAACAATGTATAAACAGTTTTAAGAATCAGTTAAGGATGAGACAGAAAGCTGGACCTTTTTAAATGAATGAGAGTATGTGCTAATAATTCATTTAACAAGTACTTATCAAATGCCTATTCTGAGCCAGGCACAGATTCAATTGTTGAGCCTACATTGGAAAGTCAAATTGACAAAAGATCCAACTTACATTCTAACAGGGGAAAGTAGTCAGTAAATAATAAACATGCCGGGCGTGGTGGCGCACGCTTGTAATCCCAGCATTTGGGAGGCTGAGACCGGAGGATCCAGGTTCGAGGCCAGCCTCAGCTACCTAGTGAGGCACTCCGAAACTTTCTGAGACCCGGTTTCAAAATAAAGAATAAAAAATAGGGCTAGGAATGTAGCTCGGAGGTAGAATGCCCCTGAGTTCAATCCCCAGTACCACACACACAAAAAAAATAATAATAATAATAAACATAACTAAAGTATGTTAGAGAGTATAAAGTGCTGCAGAGAGAAGAAAAAATAAATGGGTATAAGAAAATGATAGGAGACAGGGCAGGATGTACTATAGGCCAATCTTCATTTACTAACAAAAAGAGTTTTAATTTTCTTTGTGTTTACACCCCAAAATAGAATTTAGATTTTTAAAAGACTTGGGAAGAAAACCCTGAAATTGCAATTTTTAATTTTTTTACTATAGTAAATGAACTTTGTTATTATTAATTTGATGATACATTATTTAAAAAATTCATCTTCAAAGAGAATGAAACTTTTCCTCATAAAGCAATAAAGCTATGCTAGGGAACAGAAAAGGCTCTTAATGTTATTTGATTGTAATAACATTTACAAATGTCTGTATTAAAAGGCTTGATAGTTCTGAAATGGATCACAGTGAAAATGAAGATTACACAATGTCTTCACCTTTGCCGGGGAAAAAAAGTGACAAGAGAGACGACTCTGATCTTGTAAGGGTGAGATATTTGGTTTGATTTTATAATAATTTTAACAATAGTAGCATTATTATATAAATGATTTTCACACTGAAGTGGTTAACATTACTATCAGATTTGGCGTTTGATTTTCTTTTAGTGGTTTTAGTTATGAATTTGAGTTTATAATTACCCTCTACTGTATAATTTCAGTTTATTGAATTTGTGTTTCTTGTCATTTTGATAAGTAATTTTAATTCTTTAGTTATAGTTATTTGAAATCAAATATGCCAGTCCGTGCTTACAACTGCTTATTTCCATTTGTTGTTTTTATTTTTGTTTGCTTGGTTTTTTGTTTTGTTTTGTTTTTACACCGTATGTTTAGACTTAGCTTTAGAAAAGGAGAGTGGGATGAGGAACTAAAGGCTCCAATTATCCTAGATAAATTGTTCCTCTTTCATTGTTATTATAATGATTAATACTTTTGACTAATGGTTGTCATAATAATAGTTAATATGTTTGAATCTACTTAATAGCAGTGAGAGGTTAATAATAAAATATTTTTGCTTTCTTTGAAATAGTAGTGCCCTCTTCATGTCTTCCACTGACCCAGCATTACATATCCCAAGAAATTTAAATTATTTTCAGGTTTCCTCAGTAATTAATTTTGACAAATTATTTATCTTTTCACTTCTTAAGAAAAAATTATAATCTTAAAATTCTTACTGTATCATTATTCTTTATACTATACATTCTGATGTTCATTAGCTGCTTAAAAATTTCACCAAACCATTAAAAATTGATAACCTAGCTGGGTGTGGTGGCACATGCCCAGTACTTGAGAGACGGAAACAGGAGGATTGCAGGTTCACAGCCAACCTCAGCAACTTAGTGAGACCCTATTCCTAAATAAAAAATAAATCAATCTAGGGGTATAGTTAGCTTGAAGGCGGTATGCCTGAGTTCAATTCCCAGCAACACACACACACACTACACACACACACACACACACACACACACACACACACACACACACACACACACAGAAAACACTAAGATACAGATTTATGGAAGAAAAATCTTTGAATTGGAAAAGATATTTATTTCTTCTAGTTCTCACTGAATGCAAAAAATCTTTCATTATTCATGAGAGTTTATTTCTGTGTACTTAAAAATGTGTTGTGTGGAGAACTCATGGTTTCTATTGTGTTTTGGAAATGTCAACCAGGCCACTCATACTCACTCTCATACTGTACCATATCAACATGTTATCTCCCCCCACCCCAAAAAGTTGAGAAACGTGTGGTTTTGTTAATTCTTAATATTGTGTTATCCTATAAATTCCCTATCTACTGCATTTTGGAACTGTGCAGAACAAAGTCTGTTTTCCATAGAACAATTTAAATTACTGAACTCTTGGGATTTATTTGCATTATTATAATGGAAGCCTTTGCTGTCGATTGCAGCATGGATAGTATATAACCTTGGGCCTGTTTTTAAAGATGCCAGAAGAACCTTATTAATAAATAGTTTTGAGCCAGGCATGATGGTGCATGCTTATAATCCCAGTACTTGGGAGGCTGAGACAGGAGGATTGCAGGTTTGTGGCCAGCCTCAGCTATAGTGAGGCCCTCCACAATTTAGTGAGACTCTGTTTCAAAATAAAAAATTGGGCTGGGGGTATAGCCAGGAGGTAGAATGCCCCTGGGTTTAATTCCCAGTACTGCAAAAAATAAATAAATAAGCTAGTTTTGACTGAAGTGCCCTTGAAGAGGTGAGGTGAGCATTATAATGAGACATAAGTTCAATTTAAAGACCAGTAAATGAAATGAAATAGTACTATCTGTGTACTACCAGCTTCACATTGAAATTCCACAACAATTTTCTCTATATGCATTTATACTAGAATATTTAGTATTCATTTATGTTTGTTTGTTTAGTGGTACTGGGGGTTGAACCAAGGGGCATTCTACCTCTGAGCTGCACCCCCAGACTATTGTTTTATTTTTTATTTTGAAACAGGATCTCACTAAGTTGCTGAGGCTGGCCTCAAACTTGCCATCCTCCTGTCTCAGCTTCCTAAGTACTGGGATTATAGGCATATACCACCACACCTGTCAATATTTAGTATTTATAGATAACATATTTCCCTATTTATGGCTTCTAACATCAGTTTTATACTTTATGTTCTTAAAACAAAACAATGAAAATGTGGAAGAAACTAGATTATTTTATGGTATTCTTAAGAAAGTGGACTTTGGATTTCCTGGGGTTTTGTTTTCTTGTTTTGTGATACTGAGAATTGAATAAGTGGTCTACCTCTGAGCTATACCCCCAGCTCTATTTTATTTTTTAGTTTGAAACAGGATCTCACTAAGTTGGTGAGCCTATCCTCAAACTTCCTGTCCTCCTGTCTATCCTCCCAAGTACTAGGATTAAAGGGGTGCCACCAACCTGGCTGAATTTCTTGTTCATACCAATTTTTTCCAAAGCATAAAAGAATTCTTCCATCTTTTTTAGATCTTTGGATATCAGAAAGGATTGTAGCATTTAAAATTAGGAATGAGCCGGGCGTGGTGGCGCAAGCTTGTAATCCCAGCATTCGGGAGGCTGAGACCGGAGGATCCGGGTTCGCAGCCAGCCTCAGCTACCTAGTGAGGCACTCTGCAACTTAGTGAGACTTGGTTTCAAAATAAAGAATAAAAAATAGGGCTGGGGGTATAGCTCGGAGGTAGAATGCCCCCTGAGTTCAATTCCCAGTACCGCAAAAAATTTAAAAAAATAAAAAATAAAATAAAATTAGGAATGACATTTTAAGTTTGGTTTTAATGTAATATTTCTCTTATCTTCTAGTCTCTTTTTAACAGTAGTTAAAGTTTACACACACAAATTCTTAAAAACAAAACCAAACAAAAACTTACAGTTCACTTACAGCACCCCTCCCCTACTGGAATGTAAGGATAGTGTAATGTTAAAAAATACTTAATGCAGCTGGGCGTGGTGGCACATGGTTGTAATCCCAGCATTTAGGAGGCTGAGACCAGCCTCAGCTACCTAGTGAGGCACTCTGCAAAGTGAGATCCTGTTTCAAAAAAAGAAAGAAGAAAAAATAGGGCTGGGGGTATAGCTAGGAGGTAGAATGCCCGAGTTCAATCCCCAGTACCCCCCCCACACACACACAAACTTTATACAGTATAGTAAATTAATACATCAAATAAGAAAAATTAAAACAAGATGATTTCACATCATGACAAGAAAACAGGAAAGATTTGTAGTCCATTCTTGACAAATATGAACTCTTAGTAAACTAATACCAGAAGGATACTTTGTTAACATGCTAAAGATTTTATCTGTTTGAAATCAATAGTCATTGTCAGTCAGTGAAAAAGGCAAAATACTTGAAGCATTCTTTTTAAAAATCAGGAACAAAACAAGCAGTCTTCTCTCACCAGTATTCTTTAAAATTGCTTTGAAGGAACTGGAGGTGTAGCTCAGTGGTAGAGCACATGCTTAGCATACACAAAGACCTGGATTTTATCCCCAGCACCACAAAAAAAGTGGAAAAAAAAAATTAAAATTGTTCAGCAAAGTACAATCAATTTAGGAAGACCTGAACTAGAAGTCAAAGGTATAACAATTAAAGAGACAAATGCATTGTTATTTTAACTAATTTCTCTGATATTTATATCAGATATGTACTTAGGGAAAATTTTTTCTTCATCAAAATAACCTCTGCAATAACAAAATAATATTAGATAGGATAAATGAATCTGAACATAGTCATAAGAAGTAGGTAGAACCTATATGTAGAAAATCTCAAAACTGAGATAGATACATAGATTTGAAGAGAGAGAAGACATGCCATATTTCTGCATGACTAAAAATATTTTTTTCCAAATTAATATGTAATCGTAAATTTTAAGTGTAACTTTGCTTTCAAGTCCATGTAGAAGAATAATAGATATAAAAAGAGGAATAATAACATTCCAACAAGACACAAACATAATTATAAAATATTGTGCTATTGTTATAGTAACCCAGAAATATTATTTCTCAAACTAATACAAAATTAGGGACATTATAAATTAGTAGTTCTAAATTGCCTGGATGTCTTTGATAGTGGGAGTGGGGAAAATAGTCTAGAACCTTTTCTTACATTCTATTCTAAAATAAGATCTATTAGTAGACTGGGTAGCTTAAACAACAGAAATGTATATTTTCATAGTTGTGGAGGCTGGGAAGTCCAAGGTCAGGGTGCTACCAGATTCACTTCCTGATGAGGGCTCTCCCTGTCTTGCGAGCACCACTGCTTTACTTTGTCCTCACATGGCAGAGAGACAGATGCTCTGATGTTTCTTCTCAGAAGAGTACTAACCTATTGTGAGGGTCTTATCCTTATGACTTCATCTCATCCAGATTACTTCCCAAAGGCCCTATCTCCAGATAGCATGTTGGGGAGTTGGGACTTTAACATATGAATTTTGAGGGGGGCACAATTTAGCCATAGCAAATACAAAATAAAATATATAGAAAAACAGATAAAAACAGTAAGGGCTGTAGTAAACAAAGTAGGCAAAGAGCATAATACCAAACAGACAGGAAATGCAATGACTAATGGAAAGTTTAAAATTTACTAGTAATCTGATTTTTTTAATCTTTTTTTTTTTTTCAGTACTGGGGATTGAACCCAGGGGCATTCTACCTCCGAGCTATACCCCCAGCCCTACTTTTTATTCTTTATTTTGAAACCAGGTCTCACTAAGTTGCGGAGTGCCTCACTAGGTAGCTGAGGCTGGCCGCGAACCCGGATCCTCCAGTCTCAGCCTCCCGAATGCTGGGATTACAAGCGTGCGCCACCATGCCCGGCTTGATTTTTTTAAAGAGTATAAATTGGTACAGGCTTTTTGGAAATTAAATTACAGAGTCACACCTGTAGTTCCAGTACTGGGGCTGAGACAAGAAGATTGCAGGTTTGAGGCTAGCCTCACCAACTTAGCAAGACCCTGTTTCAAAATAAAATAGAGCTGAGGTGTAGCTCAGAGGTGGAATGCCCCTGGATTCAATCCTCACTAACAAAAACAAAACAAAACAAAAAACCCAAAAAGTGTTGTAGATGTTCATACATATGCCCTCATTCTTGGGTTATTGGAGAATTTTCTCAATTTCTTTCTGATTGTTAATGCATAAATTATCTGATTGTGGACTTGGATTTTAAGATTGAAAGTTACTGATATTTTATTTTTTGTTAATTAGTTACACTTAGAAATAGTATCTGATTCAGAAGTATTTCCAGAATTTTTTGTTTCATTTCATTTATTTTAAAATACACTTTTATGAATGCATTGAATTACACATGATAATGAGGTATTCACACTGATAGAAACATACATGTACACAACACTTGGCAAGTCTCCTTTTTTCCCCTCTTCATCTCCCTCCCCAACTCCCCTTCCTCTATTATATTGTATCTCTCTTCATTTCCAGATTTTCTGTTATATGATGAATATATTTAACTTTTATATCTTGCATCCTTCATTTGGAAAGTAAAAATAGTTCTTCTAGGATGTTGTAAGCATGATATAAAACATAGTTGATATTTATGTCTTATGCCATGTATGATTAAGAGTTATTTACATTAACTATCAAAATACACTCTTTAATGTAGTTGTCCTTTAGGACCAAGCACTGAATTTAAAATGTTCTTTGTTATGAAATAGCTCTTCAGTAAGATATATAATTTAATACTGGTCTTCAGAGGTTTCTAGCTTAAAAATAAGTATAAAAATTTATTCTCTTATCTCAGAGGATTTTTGATTTTTTTTTTTTTTTTTTTTTTTTTTTTTGGCACTACTGGGGATTAGAATCCAGGGGCATTCTACCTCTGAGCCACACCCCTAGTCCTGTTTTTTAAATTCTTTTATTTTGAAACAGGGTCTCACTGTTTGCGGAGAGCCTCTCTAAGTAGCTGAGGCTGGCTGCAAACCTGGATCCTCCTGTCTCAGTCTCCCAAGTACTGGAATTACAAGCGTGCACCACCATGCCCGGCTTGGGTTTTTTGTTTTTGTTTTTTTTTTTAATTAAAAAGCTAGTAAAGGGTATGGTGCAACACCCTTGTGGTCCCAACTATGCACAAAGCTGAGGTGGGAAGATGGGGTCTATGAATTTAATACTAGCCTGGGCAACATAGAGAGACTCCCATGTCAAAACAAAACAAAAAACTAGTAAATAGTTATGGTTCTGATGTATTTAAGAACTGCATATTTAGGTATATGTTAATGAGAAAAGCAGACAGATTTTATTTTTCTTTCATTGTTCAAAATATGAATACTAACAATTTTACTTACTTACTTATGTGGGTATGTATGGTGCTGGGTATTGGACCCAGGACCTCACGTGTGTGTTAGACAAATGCTTTATCACTAAGCCATATATTCCCAACCCCAATTTTTTTAAATTAAATTTTAAAAATTGTGACTCCTTCCCCCACCTCCCTTAGTCTGAATTGGAGAAACCTAGAAGTCGGAAGAAAATACCTGTTGCAGACCCAGAGGAGAAATTAGGTATGGATGACCTGACTAAGTTGGTTCAGGAACAGAAAGCTAAAGGCAGTCAGCGAAGCCGAAAAAGAGGCCATACAACTTCAGAATCAGATGAACAGCAGTGGCCTGAGGAGAAGAGGCTCAAAGAAGATCTACTAGAGAATGAGGATGAACAGAACAGTCCCCCCAAAAAGGGTAAAAGAGGCCGACCACCAAAACCTCTTGGTGGAGGTACACCAAAAGAAGAGCCAACAATGAAAACTTCTAAAAAAGGGAACAAAAAGAAATCTGGGCCTTCAGCAGAGGAAGAGGAAGAAGAAGAAAGACAAAGTGGAAATGCAGAACAGAAGTCAAAAAGCAAACAGCACCGAGCATCAAAGAGAGCACAGCAGAGGTAAGTATGTGTAACTCTCAACTGCATCTGTTTACTTACCAGATTACAAATCGTAATTTGATGCTATCCACATTTGGGTCTCCCCAAAGCAGAGCAGAATCTCCTGAAACTAGTGCAGTTGAATCCATACAGTCCACACCACAGAAAGGACGAGGAAGACCATCAAAAACGCCATCACCATCACAACCAAAAAAAAATGTGTAAGTTATAAATCATATTAAATTTAAAACCAATTTCAAATTATTTTGCAAAAGTTCATAAATTTATAAATGTACATATTGCTGTACTTAAATTCCAAATATTTAGTCCCATTACACTAGGTAAGATAAATTTTTATAAACTTACCTAGGTGATTGATACTGCAGTTAACCTCTGGTAATATTTGTACATTTTTATAGGTCTAGGCAAATCTTTATGAATGAATACCAAATCGTTTATTATTTCCTGTATAGGCTTTACAGTATCTAAGGAGATTATAAAGTATTTTTAAATAATCACTACATATTAATCAGGTTACCTCATCACTGCAAGCCACAGTTGTCTTCATATTTCTCCTTAGCAACTTTTCCTTTTAAAAAAAATTGGTTTTACACTTTTGTTTTTGTTTTTTGAACTCATACTAGGATAGTAACACGTATCAATTTTCTCAAATTACATCTATAGGAATTGCCACATACTGATCTTAAGTTTTTAATATCTTTGTTTTTTAATGTAATTGACTTATGTACATCTAAATACAGTTTGGGATGTTCACACAAGCACATAAGAGAGGTATCTGGTAACAAACCTGTGTCTAAAATTATTAATGTGACAAGCACATCAATACTATAATTTGTACTTTGGGTCATATTTTCTCCTCAGTTGTATAAGTAAAAATGGAAAAACATGTTTTCTAGTAGTCAGAAATTCTGCACAACTTTTCTGAGAGTAATTCAGTACGTAATTACATCAGTAGCTTGACTTTTCAGAGTTGCCAGCATATCTTGGTTAATTACTCATTTGCCTTAGAGTTTTTCTTTTTTTTTATTTTTTATTTTTATTTTTATTTATTTATTTATTTTTGCGGTACTGGGGATTGAACTCAGGGGCGTTCTACCTCCAAGCTACACCCCAGCCCTACTTTTTATTCTTTATTTTGAAACCGAGTCTCACTAAGTTGCAGAGTGCCTCACTAGGTAGCTGAGGCTGGCTGCGAACCCGGATCCTCCGGTCTCAGCCTCCCGAATGCTGGGATTATGAGCGTGCGCCACCACGCCCGGCTTGCCTTAGAGTTTTTCCTGTCCTGTGTATTCCTCAGGAAGAGGAAAAGTTGTCTGAATGTCTAGCCATTATTTCATGCCTTCGTCCATGTGATTTTTCTCTTAGGTTAAAAATAAAGGTAAGTATATTTTTGTGGCAGCTTCACAACTGTTTTTGGATTCAACTGAGGAAAATCACTTTTTTTTTTCTTGTGATACTAAGAATTGAACCCAGGGGCATTCTACCTCTGACCTACACCCCCAGACCTATTTTTTATTCTTTATTTTTGAAACAGGGTCTCACTAAGTTGCAGAGAGCCTCACTAAAGTAGCTGAGGCTGGCTGAGAACCTGCAGTCCTCCTGTCTCAGCCTCCCAAGTACTGGGATTACAAGCGTGTGCAACCATGTCCGGCTTAAAAAAAAAAAAAAAATCACTATTTTTAAACAAAAAATTCTTAAGGCACATTAAATACCTGTGATGAATTTGAATTTTGTATCAAGGAAATAAAAGGGGTTAAGTATCTTTTAGCTACACAATTCACACCATAGCAACTTTATTAGTTTTGTTGTTGTTTTCTATCTGGACATTATTTCATAAGTGTTTGAAACTTAAGTATTTCTTTTACAAAATCAGTATAGAAGGAGATTCTGTATTCTATTTTGACAGCCTTCTTTTCTCTCAGAAGCTCCTTTTTAGAGCTAGAATAATAACATATGTTATGATTTGTCTCTGGATTTTTTGCTTTTGTATTCTGATTTCAGTGGAATTGTAAAAGATTGTCATTATTTTCCATTTAATTCCTGTATATTGGCACTTAAAAGACCATGGCTCTTATCTTCATGGAAGTTGTTATCTAATGAGCATGCAGTCATTAAATAATTACATAATTACCAAATTAGGGCTCCTGATATGTGCCCTGAAGGAGAAATTCAGGGTGCTAAAGGAGAAAGTAAGGGTATAATTGGAGAGTTCGGGAAGTTTTCTCTTTGAAAGTCACAATGAGTTGATTACTTGGGAATCATAAGAATTTAGAGAATAGGGAGAAGAATATTCCAGGTGGAGAAAACATGGTATGTAAAGTTTCTGATATGGAAAAATCTTAGCAAATTTTGAGAGCTGAAGGAAGGCAAGGCCTTGCTGGGTCGTAGTTGTTTCAGGAGTTGAGAGATGAAAAGATGGCAACTGCAGGACCTGGGTGTGCTGGGTTAGGCTGTTTGACAAAATTATTTGCAGCTAATCAGAGAGCTCCATGTGGAGAGTGACATCAGCAGTTCTTAACATTTTTAAAAGATTATTTTGTAAAGAATAAAAGACAAGGTGGAAATGGTTTAAATTTGGTAGTATCAATGAAAGTGGAGAGAAGTGGATGGATTTGAGATTTATGTAAATGGATGTATATATAGAGAAATATACTATCTTCCACTCAGAATTTTTTGCATCAAGCTTCTCAGTGGATATACACTTTTTTTTTTTTAAATGGTGTTTAAGATCGAATCCAGAAGCATTCTACTTCTGAGCTATACCCCCTATCCCTTTTTTTCTTTCTTTCTTTCTTTCTTTTTTTTTTTTGCAGTACTGGAGATTGAACCCAGGGGCATTCTACCGCCGAGCTACATCCCCAGCCCTAATTTTTATTTATTTTGCAACAGGGTCTCACTAAGTTGCAGAGGGCCTCACTAAGTAGCTGAGGCTGGCCGAGAACCGAGATCCTCTGGTCTCAACCTCCCAAGTACTGGGATTACAAGCGTGTGCCACCACGCCCAGCTACCCCTACCCCTTTTTAAATTTTTATTTTGAAACAGTCTCACAGAGGCTAACTTCAAATCTGTGATCCTCCTGTCTCAGCCTCCCAAGTATTGGAATTACAAGTGTGTGCCACCACGCCTGACCCTCAGTGGAAGCCTTTTACTGAGTAGTAAAAGATAAAAGAAGGGGCAGACTGGGTTATGTTTTGAAATCCTTTATGGTATGTTCTTAGTAACATTTAACTTTTGTTTTTTGGTAGATCTTTGTAAGATTCCAAAATAGTTTAAAGCTCAGAATCTAACATATATAATTTTCTTGTCTCATGATATAATTGAAGATAAAAATGATAGAAGAATTCAGTGAATGGTTTAGTCATTTCTTCTAATGAGGTAATGTACATAAATAAATGTTCATTTTTCTTTTACCTGTGTTTTACTATAGCCGTGTAGGACGCTCCAAACAAGCAGCTACTAAAGAAAATGATTCAAGCGAAGAAGTAGATGTGTTTCAGGGTAGCTCTCCTGTCAATGACGATATCCCACAGGAAGAAACGGAGGAAGAGGAAATTTCTGCAGTAAATGTAAGTGTTTAGTTATTAAAGTTTCATGTGTGGTGGTATGGAATGGGAAAATAGACTCAGTAAATGTTTAGTCAGATGCATCTAACATTTGCTGTTGCCTATAATGCTAAATATTTTTGTTTTTCTTTATTATAGTGTCATTAACAGCTTGGATAATGGAGAAAACAGCTTTTATTGAAACATGAAATTAAGTTAGAATAATAGGTCTAGCCTAGTGAACATGTAAACTTTAAATCAAAACTAAATGTAGAGAAGTACAAGTAAGAGTTTAATGTCCACAGTTCAAACATTTAAGTTGTACCTTGGTTTTAGGTCGTTAGTATCCGTGAAGTACACTGTTGTTTAAATTTCATGTATCCGAAATTTCTGTTTGAGTTTCACAATAGAAGCTAGGAGCTAGCCACACAGAATAAAATTATGTCTTTAACTGAAAACAGCCTTTGGGATTGAAGTATGAACTTAATGACAATTCTTAAAATTGGTAATAGATACTGCTTTTGCAGAAGTAGGAATGTGATGTTTCTCAGGAGGATTTTTTTTTTTTTTCAGGAGACTATTTTTTTTAAAGCAATGAATGGCTTTGCCAGTTAACACATCTCATGTATTTCTCTTTGGAAAAAAATGTAATTAACATCATTAAATAAGAGCTGTTCTTTTGATATATTAATGCTTAATTTTTAGATCTGGATAATGTGTCAACCAGCCTTCTTTGAGAAAATAGAATTCTGTAATCAGTTCCCAAAGTTAGTCTCTGCTGATTTGTCCTATTTAAATAAGCAGCAGTCTTCTCTGCCCTGGGATTCATTTATGTGCATGGGTGTGTCATGTCGAATTGTAATCTCAAGCCTAGTTTGGCTTTCCTCAAAAACCTCTTAGAGGTTTTTGAAGAAGGGTATAAAAGTAAGACTGAAGAGCTCATAGTTGTTATCAGAAAAAACGACACAGTAAATTAAAACCCTCTTCTTTTTCAATTTTTATTGTTTATACTGATAGTTTCTGAACTAAAATTCTAAGCTTTCATTAATGTTTGCCAGGAAATGATAATGTATTTAAAAATTCAAGTTACATGTATTTGATAGTTATTAGGATCCAAATTCAGTAACTACTTTCCTAGACAGTTAGAGGGACAAGTTCCTAAGTATCAAATGTTTTCTTTTACCACAGAAATATTTAAGTAGAAAGATGATAAATCCATATCTAGTTGTTTTGCTTACTGTCGACATTGACTTCTGTTCATTTCTCTCTAAACTTATCAAACAGAAAAACAAAGCAATTTTCTTTTTTGCCATTCTGGGAAGGGCTATTCCTGGGCATAAATGAGTTCAAATATTGTTGATGCCTAAATGTGTGACACCAGGAGAGAAAGATAAAGGGAGCACACTTTCAGGAAAAGAGAGTCAGGACAAATGAGAATAAAGATTTATTTAAAAATAAAAATTACTATTAACGTCTTTTAAATGTGTGCTCATTTTAATTAAGCATTTGGTGGTTTTTCTCTTAAGGTACGGCGGCGAAGTTCTAAAAGGGAAAGGCGATGAACAGAGATAATTAACTTTGTGAAAGCTTTGGGGAAAAAATCATTCTTTTGGTAAGCTTGAGGCTGAAAAAAGACTTTGATGCACAAAATGGGACTGCCGAAGAATGGACAGTGGACCTTGCTTTTATGACCTCGTGTATTTGTGGTCACATGCATTAGCCATACACATGGTGATAAACATTGACTCTGGAGTCTTGTGTGAAAGTATAATGTGTGATGGCTATGTAGACATAAACTAAAGAAGAAACTTGTAAATATCTTTTTTTTCTTTCTTTTTAAATGTTTCTGACTTCTAAAGTGCTTGTATAGCTTTTATCTGCGGCTTTAAACTGACAGTACCCAACTGTTTATTGGATCTATTGATTTGAAAAGAGTTTGTTAGGATAGATCTTAAGCAGTAATCTGTCATTGTTTGTATTCGTATTTTCTGCAGTTTTACTGTGAAATTTTTTTTTTCAACAATTGGTGTCATTTTCTTGATGTCACTCTTTGTTGGAGAGTTAAATAGTCTCTTCCCCTTGTGTATCTTACCTAGTGTTTACTCCTGGGCACCCTTAATCTTCAGAGGTGCTAAATTGCCTGCCATCACACCAGAACAATGCCTCTGATGGGAGGACACCATGCAAATTGTGAAATAGTCCTGAAGCTGTCGATTACTTTACACCTCAGTATTGCTCCCAGAATTTTCTGGCCTTTCATGGCAATGAAATTTTAAGAAGAAAGAGATTTAAAATATTTTAATTTTAAAGAATGTGTTATAAAATAGTGTACTGAATTTCTTATCCCACTTTATCATCCCTTTTCAGTTTTTATTAATCTACTGTATCAATAAAATTCTGTAATTTGAATGAATTTGCATAGTCTAGAATGTTATTGTGTAGATATTTCCTCTTGAACATTATGTTCAGAAAATGCAAATTATTACACTATAATATAAAATCTGATATATACACATTAGAACAGTTCCAGTTTTCCATAACAGTGTAAAGTTAATCAGAAAGAAAAAATTTTATTGATGCAGTGTGTCTTTATAAATCTGTTTTTGAAAGCCAAGTGTTTTGTATTTTATAGTGAGTTGCATGTTTATGAAAAAGTGCTGAAAATGGGATGTGTTTTTTCTGTAAATTCATATTTAGCCATAGTATATGATAGATTACCCCATAACATAGTTTTTCATTAAGAGTCTATTATTATACTTTATTTTGGAGCCAAAAAAATTGTTTTGGGGGAAGGGCAGGGTGGAAGTGATATATTCAACTATATCAGCTACTGTAGGTATCACACACAGTCTTATAATATTGAATGAAGTTACACTTTGCCCAGATCGGCAGAAGTGGAGATTTATTTGGATTTAGAAGATCTTTTTCTTCTTCATTGTAACCTGCAAAATATAGAAACAAATTGCTTAAGACAGTATCTTTTATACAGTTATATAAACTGTATTTTGAACCAAAACATATAGGTTAGTACTTAAGGCTTACCTAAATTCATTTTAGTATTTCAGGTGCTGTTCTTTTGATTTTTTTTCATGGTTGTAACACCAGAAAAGAAAGTCATATTCTGACTTACTGAATTTATCACATTGAATAATGGAGCATTTTCATATAAGACACCATTATGTTTAAGGTGTGTTTCCAAGATTGGTGATAATAGATGGGGGATATAATAAAGAAACTACTATTTTGGAAAATGACATTTTACTATTTTCCAATGTGTATCACAATTGATGTGATTATGTTTTATAAAGATTTCCTCATGTTTATGAAACGACCTTTTATTTTTCAAAAGATGTTTTGAATTGTGTCTTAATCTCTCAGTGTTTAACTTTTTTTCATTTACAACAATACTGATATCAGTGATTATGAGAGGCTGCTATATATCAAGGCAGCTAACGTTGGATTGGTTTGTAAATGTTTCATTAGCTCAGTTCTCCCAAACATATTGTTTCTATTTCAGCAGTACAAAAGCATGGTTTTAAGTCTATAACGTAATAAATAAGTAATGGCTTTGTTATTTTTGTTGTTGACTAAATTGCACCAGAAATATTTATGGAAATATATCTTTAAAACCATTTTATAAAACATACGAAAAATGATTGTGGAAGGTTTTTATTTGCATGATCATAGTTAACCAAATTTCATTGCACATTAATGGTATACATCATTTCACAAAAAATGTTCATTGTAGATTTTATGTTTGATGCCAATAAGTCTGTAATTTTACAACCTACCTGTCTGTTCACTTTTTGGGAGAATTATGATGTAAATTTTCCATTTTTCTGTAGAAAAATAGGTGCAATAATGATCAAAGTTTTAATGTCCTGAGTCTCCATCTTAGGGGCTTGTCTTACTATTATGTTTAAACTTACCATTTCATGTACTAACATTTGGAGAGCCACATACTTTAACTACAATAAAATTAAGTATGTATAGAACATTAATTGCTAACAATTGTTAGCATACTCTGCAGTGATAATGTCCATTTTGAAAATAATGTACTGTATAACATTAAGAAAATATTTAACTCACTGTAACAAGTCCCATTATGAAAAATCTTAGGATTCCTCAGTGAGGTTATCTTGCTGCACTCTGTAGCAAATCCATTTAATCTACATTATAATAAAATTTCTTGCTGCAGTGCAACAGGAAGCTTTTTCAGTGATGTCCACTGTATATGTAAATTACAAATGTGGCTGTAAAACTTGTTCCAGGTATTAAAGGTTCAATTACTTTCTATATCTTCTTATAACTTGTAAGTTTGATTTTTAAGATTTCCTTTTGCCCACTTGGAAGAATGTTGGGAATTTAAGAACTTGTTTAACTTAGGCATATCTCTACCATATAGTATTATGTCACTATAATGGACAATTGGTATTTAGATAACCAACTTTCAGACACATTTTCTAATTTTCTGTGAAGGTGAATAAACATGAAACCTCATATCTTTGTACTTTTATGTGAATCTGTACATATTTACTGAATAGAAAAGAGCATATTTTGATTATTTTTAAGTTTTGGAGCTTTTGTTTCAAGAAAAGGAAATGTATTTTTCAGTAACATTTTCCATACTTTTTGTTTAAATTTCTTGTGCAAATTCTTGGTTGACAGAAATTTACTGAATACTATTTAACTTAAAGTATTGCATAACTGAAGAAAATTCATGTGTAGTATAAACTTTGAAAATCAGCACTAAGAAAGTAAGTTGCTAGTGGTGATTTTATTAATTTGTTCAGCATACATTATTATTAAGTGCCTACTATATGCCAGGTGCTTAGAAATTTTACTCAATTTTAGCCTGGCACAGCAGCACACACTTACAATACCAGTACTTGGGAGGCTGAAACAGGAAGATTGCAGGTTTGAGGCCAGTACACAGTAATTTACTGAGACCCTGTTCAAAATAAAAAATAAAAAGAGTTGGGGTATAACACAGAGGTAGAACTCCCCTGGGTTTTAACCCCAGTACCACACATGCACAGACACAGAAAAAAAACCTTTTTTACTCAGTTTTATCAAGGGCAAAGTGTGATCTAGACAGACTGATTCCTTGCCTTTGTGGCATTTACTGTGGATGGGTGGGAGGGTGAATAAGAAGAAAATGACGTCAGATTGTGAAGAATGCAGCGAATAAGAACGGAAAAGCATGGCAGAGAGTAAAGATTATTGGGGAAGAAACTACTTTATATATCTTGAAAGTTAGTGCATGAAATTTAGGATTGTAACATTTTCATAATTAAATAATACTTTTATAATTATAAATTGTCACTTGGTATTAATACTTTGTTTATTTTTCTTGATATAATGGACATATAATTTTTTTTAAAGTAATTGTTTGCATAGTTACCCTCATCCTTCTGTTCAAAGTCTGTGTCATGTAAACATTTTGATACTTTGGTCCTGTTCTTTTTATCTGACTTGAGAATCTTTGTCCTTTAATGGTGTTTAGACTGTTTGTTTTTAATGTAATTTTGATATGGTTGATTTTTACCACGTTCCCCCAACCCCCTCACACATACTCTTTTCTTTTCCTACCTTGTTGTAGCTCAGTACAGTACTTCTTACTATTTTATGTCACTTGCTAGCTTTTTATTTATTTATTTATTTTTTTTTTTTTTTTTTTGCGGTACTGGGGATTGAACCCAGGGGCATTCTACCTCTGAGCTACAGCCCCAGCCCTATTTTTTATTCTTTATTTTGAAATAGGGTCTCACTAAGTTGCGGAGTGCCTCACTAGGTAGCTGAGGCTGGCCGCGAACCCGGATCCTCCGGTCTCAGCCTCCCGAATGCTGGGATTACAAGCGTGCGCCACCACGCCCGGCTACTTGTTAGCTTTTTAGTTATACTTGATTGTATTCTTTTAGTGGTTACTCTATAGGCTATATCTATGTTTGATTACAGTACATGTTACACTAATGCTTTTACAACCTTCAGAACAATGCAAGAAGTTTAAAACAGTTCAGTTGTTTGTTGCCTGCATTCTCTGTATTATAGTTGTTACATATTTTGCATTTATAAATGCCATCATTCAATTCCTTCTTGCACTTAAATTTCCTTCAGTCTGAAAAACATCGTTTAGTATTACTTGCTATATATAAGTCTCCATGCAGTTAACTCAGACAGGTTTTGTTTCCTTGAAAGATCTTTATTGCACCTTCATTTTATTTTATTTATTTTTTTGCGGTACTGGGGATTGAACTCAGGGGCTTTCTACCTCTGAGCTACACCCCCAGCCCTATTTTTTATTCTTTATTTTGAAACCGAGTCTAAGTTGCGGAGTGCCTCACTAGGTAGCTGAGGCTGGCCCCGAACCTGGATCCTCCGGTCTCAGCCTCCCGAATGCTGGGATTACAAGTGTGCGCCACCACGCCTGGCTTGCACCTTCATTTTAAAGAGGATTTTCAGTAGATAAAGAATCTTCCTTGGGAGTATTGGTTGGCACATTTAAGGTTGACATTCCACTGTCTTCTGATTTTTATCTTTTGAGTAGTCAGCTGAAAATCTTTTTACTCTTTGTGGTTTATGGATCTCTCATTCTGGATGCTTTTAGATTCTCTTTATCTTGTTTTCTAAAGTTTAAAAATACTGTTCCTAGGTACGGTTTTCATTTTATTTATCCTGCTTGGGGTTTACTGATCTACAATCTGCAGACTGATATCTTCCATCAGTTTTGAAAAGTGCTTGACCGTTATCCCTTCATATATTCTATGATCTCCTCTCTCTTACATTCCAATTAGGAGTACATCTATAGACCATTTGCTTCAAGTGCCTTTAATTTCCTTTTTTTTCTCCCTGCCCCTATTTTTTTTTTTTTGGTGGGGGATAGTACTGGGAATTGAACCCAGGGGTCTTCTACCTCTGAGCTACACCCCCAGCCCTTTTTACTTTTTATTTTGAAACAGGGTCTCCCAGAGTACTACCAAGTACTAGGATTACAGCCTCCCAAGTACTGGGATTACAGGCATGCACCACCACGCCTAGCTGTTCTAATTTTTAAAAATACTACCCTAGCTGTTGTACAGAGGGTGGATAGTTGAATATAAGAGTGAAAGTTCAAAATTGTATTAAGTTAGAGCAGTATTATAGACCATTTGGTCACTCAGTACACAGTGGTAGTGCCAGTGGTTGCGGGAAGTAGTTGGATTCATGATATATTTTGAAGTTACAGCCAACAGCACTTGCTGGTGTATTAGATATGAGAATGTCAGGGATGCGAATCAAAGATGATGGCTTAAGTTTTGAACCTAAGAAACTGAGAGGCGGGCAGTACTATTTACTGATATGGGGAAGTTTGCGTGGAACGTATTCAGGATGAAACATTTGGTGTCAGGTGTCATCAGTCTCAGCATGTAATTTGTTAGTATTTGCATATTGCTATTAAATTAATTTTGATGGTAACTTGAACTTAGTGTGCAGGGATGAATGATGGGGTTTTGGGGTGAATTGATAAAACTAAGTCACCATTGCATTTAAATTATTCCGGGATAAGGGGCACCTGCATAAGAGTCAGAAGAGTGTGTGTGTGTGTGTGTGTGTGTGTGTGTGTGTGTGTGTGTGTTCTTTCAGATAGAGATTAGCTGTGTATATAATAACTAATAACCTTGATTCTAGCAACATACCAATAAGCTTGAATTGTGCTCATTGATAAGGGAGGCCTTTATACGTAAAAGTCATTAGTTCTTATGTTTGATGACTTTAGCTAGCTTGGGGTTTAGATGGGGCAAACCTCTACTACCTAAACATATTACAAATATGTATTTATTTATTTATTTATTTTTTTTTTTTGCGGTACTGGGGATTGAACTCAGGGGCATTCTACCTCCGACCTACACCCCCAGCCCTATTTTTTTATTCTTTATTTTGAAACCGAGTCTCAGTAAGTTGCGGAGTGCCTCACTAGGTAGCTGAGGCTGGCTGCGAACCCGGATCCTCTGGTCTCAGCCTCCCGAATGCTGGGATTACAAGCGTGCGCCACCACGCCCGGCT
>PVLC010014310.1:0-39572 GCA_004027655.1 Graphiurus murinus
AATATGCTACTTTTAGTATTTAAAAAGAGAAAAACATATTAGGGGCTCATTAAATATTTATTGTCTAAATAATGGTGTTTAACAGTAAATAACAAATTGAACCTTATAGTTAGGCTGTCACACTTGAGAACGACTCGATTTTCCATCAAAGATCTTGTGAAAACTAAAGGAAACAAATTATTCGAGTGCATTTACAACTCTAACCAGTTTCTTTTTTTCTTTTTTTTTTTTTTTTTTGGTGCTAGGGATTGAGCCCAGGGGCATTCTACTCCTCTGAGCTACACTCCAACCCTTTTTATTTTTGCTGCAAGTCTCAGCTTCTTAGCCTGGTCTCGAAACTGCAACTCTACTGTCTTAGCCTCCCAAGCATTGAGATTACAGTTGTGCATCACCATGCCTGACTTCAGTTTATTTTTATCAACTTTAATATCGTCATTTATTTCCCCTTCATTGTTTCCTTCAGCATTAGAGAAAATTACTAGGCAATTGCTTATTTGACCATTTTGATTCACAAAGCAACTAGTTTTATATTCAGCATAAGAGGTTCAGTTCTCAG
The DNA here is from genome assembly GCA_004027655.1 of Graphiurus murinus. Lineage (NCBI taxonomy): Eukaryota > Metazoa > Chordata > Mammalia > Rodentia > Gliridae > Graphiurus > Graphiurus murinus. The sequence goes on from PVLC010014310.1 coordinate 557, forward strand.
AAACTTCACATTTCTACAAAGGTTATCACGTAGTATTCTTTATTTAATACGTAGAAAAATCAAGATAAGCACTGTACAGATACATTTTGGTTAATATGATCACATAAAATGTTGCAATCTTTTTTTTTTTTTTTTTTTTTTTTTTTTTTTTTTTTTTTTTTTTTTTTTTTTTTTTTTTTTTTTTTTTTTTTTTTTTTTTTTTTTTTTTGCGGTACTGGGGATTGAACTCAGGGGCATTCTACCTCCGAATTATACCTCCAGCCCTAGTTTTTTATCCTTTATTTTGAAACAGGGTCTCACTAAGTTGTGGAGGGCCTCACTAAGTAGTTGAGGCTGGCCGCGAACCTGGATCCTCCGGTCTCAGCCTCCCAAATGCTGGGATTACAAGCCTGAGCCACCATGCCTGGCTTATCAAATGTTGCAATCTTAAACTCATGACAATATTTTAAAATGTGTTTTTGTAAGTCACAATTACATACTTTATTGTTCCATAACCAATACAGGAACTATTATATTCTCATTTCCATTTTGGTTACAGTTTCAGGACTTCTACATTTCTAATAAAATACCAATATTTAAACTGACTCAGTAGTACAACAGAGACTTAACTGTCAAATATTCATAATATTACTGCCAAGCATACTGGTTTTTGAGCAGAATGTGATTTTCCCAGAGAAGCTTATGATTCATTCAGGATGGGTTTTAAGACAGGAGACTGGAACCAGGAAGATGAGAATTGCATATCATTGATTGGGGAAAGACATATTTAAGGACATTTCAGAAGATTAAAAAAGACTTTGCCACATGAATCAGGCTGGGGACCATATGCATATTGTCTTCTCTCACATTTACCCTTTTTGAATGTTATCATCGAAGGTCTAATAAAATTTTGATTTAATGTCTTGCCTGATCTCATCTTTTCCAGGTGGAACAGATAATAGGGTCAAGCAGTTAAGTATAGTAAGGTGGAAGCAGGGCTCCTTGAGAACTACTTATTACCATGTTAACTGATTGGAGATCTCAAGGGTAAGATGAACAGTAGGGAAAACAGAATGTGACCTAATGAGCTAGCTGAATATTTTTACCAAGATATTATCCCTACTTTGACAGCTTAGATGACTTCACTTTGGCTTTATTTAAGTTTTTAAATAAAATTTTCTTTCAAATGCTGAAGAAATTGTGAGACACTTTTTTCCCTCTAAATCCAGAAACTAAACAATTATTTTTTATTATTAGCTTGACAATATTTTACTAAACTGATCCTGTTTTTTAATGTGGAAAATCATTCAATGATATGACCAATAAATCTTGATTTATCTCATTGATTTAAGATGAATGCAAATCCCATTGCCAGGCACAGAGCCCAAGCTTGTTAACTTATGACAGAAAGTCCTTCTGTGTGGACTGAGGATAACACATGAAAGTCAGCCATCTATGGATATAGCTAGCACTATAGAAATGAGGTTTTGTTGTTGGCCTACTCATTTGGTGCTGCTCATCTGAAAACAAAGGAGTTAAAAAGTCAAACTGAGACAGAACTATGAGTACATCAAAGTCCAATACATGCCAAGCTCAGTGGACCACATGTGTAATCCCAATACTTGTGAGGCTGAAACAAGAGGATTGCAGATTCAAGACTAGCCTCAGCAAATTAACAAGGCTTTCAGTAAATTAGAACTTGTTTCAAAATAAAAATAAAATAGGGCTGGGGGTATAGCTCAAAGAGAACACTCCCTTGTGTTCAATCTCCAATCTCCCCCACCTACACCCACAAACAAACACACACAAAAGTTCAATATATCATTTGTGAACTTCAGATGTTATTTAGGTGATAGAGACAGAAGCAACTATCAAAGCAGAAATAGCTGCAATCCAAGAAAGAACAGGGAGAAGTTTCAAAAGAGCAACAACCTCCTCTGCTTTCAGTCGACCCCCTTCCACTTTTTTTAACAAATGAAAGAAAAAAACAAATGATTTTTTTAAAGTGACTAAATGACTAATGAACAAACAAAATTAACTTAGATGCATTCCTGTGGCTTATCTTGGGCTAAAACTCATTTAGTAATATTTCATTCTTTATTTTCAATTGTTTAATTAGTCTTGTTTTTGTAATTTTTTTTTCTCTTGAGAAAATGAGTGCCAAAGATATAAATCATTTCCTTTCGTTTATATCAAATGTCCATTATCCAAATCAACTCACTCTTAGACTATTTTTCTTCTCTTGTAAACTATTGCTTACATGGGAATTGAAGTTTTGTACAGCTCTTCTTAAAGAATCTTAAGCTAGCATAAAACTAACTGCTTTGCTTTTATATAATTTAACATTTTCTACTTAGTGTAGTCTTTAGGGCTCCTTTGTGGTACAGATCTCTGTGGAAATAATACCTCATTGTGCAAATCCACAAGGTCATAGGAGAACATACTTCTCAAATTCTCTTTGAATGTAATTAACTTCTTTTCTGGTTCAAACTCCTTGAGTTAAAGCAATATTTCTGTCCATGAAAACCAAAAATGTGTTCCCATTTTTATGAGTGACCCAAGCACATTACAGTTGTATAGATCACTGGTTATTATAGTGGGCATGTCATGTAAAGAAGACCTTCAGCTTTACCGTAATATTTCTTGGTTCACTTGGTTTTCAAGTGCCCTGTCAATTTTGGTTAAATATTGATAACTTTGCACAGTAGAATGCAGAAACTCCATTTCGTGGCTAGGTAGCATATGATACATCAAATGAAGCTTTTTATATTCTGTGGAGGTGCAAAAGTTATATACCATATTGCCATGACAAAAATTCCTTCATACAGACCTCTGTATAAAGAGAACAAATGATAATATCACATATGTAAAGTCATGAAGTTAAATAAGACATTTCAATTCCTAATGAGAACATTCAGAAAATTTCCCTCAAAATAAATTTGTTAAAATGTTTGTAGGACCTGAAAGACATTCAGTATATTTTCAGGAAATATAATTCATTTTCCTCAGAGATGTTCTGGTAAATGAAGGAAGACTACATACAATAGTAATCATTACTACTATCACAACCTAAAGAGATATTAGCTTTTTAAATTTAAAAGAGTCAGTAATATAGGTGGTATTTTTTAGTATTCAACATTTTACATTCTTAAAGAGGGAGTTGATTAGCATTATTAGAAGTTGAATTAGAATTTTTGAAGTAAATTATATTTTATACTGCAATAGAAATATTGTTTGAAAGTCAGTGAAGATTTTTTAAGTAAAAGGAGTTATGTTGTCTCTTATTTCATTTATCTTTAAAAATATTATTGAATAAAATATTTTAATAACATATTATGTGCTAGGCAGTAGCATACAATGACAGTGATGGGGAAATCCTTCACTTTAGAGAAATATGTCATTAGAGAAAAAATGTAAAACACATAATTATCTAGTAGAGATTTTAATAAGCATTGCATCGGTTCTCTTTTATATACAATATCATGTCCTCTAAGTTCTGTCCTAGTGCATTCCTATTGGAGTATTTTAAATAGCAGCTCTATGTCCATACAACCTGACTGTCTTGCAGTCACAAATTTTCTGTGTTCTTATCATCTTGGTTGCACAAACTCACTTGCCCCTTGCTTATAATGAACTTAGCAATGAAAGGAACTTGGACACAATGAGAACAGTGTGTCTCTTGGCCAATGGGAGATGGGAGCTAATAAATAAATACTTTCCTTTTATTCATCTTCCACCCTGCTCCCTGCTGAGCCTGCTCTCAAACCTGTGATCCTCCTGTCTCATCCTCCCAAGTACTGAGACCATAAATATATTTAAAATAAAAACTCTTAGGATTGTGGAACTATATCATTCACCAGTCAAAAAAATGATAATACGCTATAACAAAAGTAAAGACCTCCAGTGTGAAGTAGTACTACATAATTAAGTATACTTTAATTTGTAGTTCTGGGACAGTTCAGATGAAAGGTGAAGTGTTGTCTATTTTAGTGGTTACAGTATTTTATCATTATGAGAGACTAATTGTAAATATTGAGGGGTAGTGTAGCTTTTGTTAACTGATTTGAAAGCTTTTAACAGATAACAACCACATAATGCACCACAATAATGAAATGAATCATCCCCAAACAACCAGCCTGATGTCAAAGTAGAATAACAAAGTCTAATTTTCTGCATACATTTCAAGGTCTGTCACTCTCTCAGTTCTTTTCCCAGGCCTGTCACTCTCAGATTTCTGGGAAGTCTATAAATCTTGGAGTGTGTTGTTGTATATTTGTGCACTGTTAATTACCCCGCACAATAAGTAGATTAAGCAAAGAATGACCCGATATTTCAAGAAATCCATAATTTAGGGGACTATACAATACTATCTATCAATCGGATAATAGAGACTACACCAGCCTACGGATCCTGAAAATGACTGAACTACCATAAACCCTCTCGTGATGTCATCCCCACATACATTACCATGTCCAAGTTTCCTTTGAAAGAAGAGAGTAAGAACTCCAAAAGTGCTGTTCACTCTCAAGATGACCCACATTCTCCTTGAATGTGTATCCCTGACTTTACCCCCCAAAGCATTTCACTCTTGGATAATCTGCATTTTCCTTTGAATGTGTTTCTACTTTCCTAAATAAATTTTTGTCTGTGTCTTTACTTGGTGTGTTCGTAAATTCATTTCTGTGACATTTGTCAAGTACCCTACTCATCTTAAGGTCACCCTCTCCAGGAATTCCTTATACTGCCTCTGGTGACAGCATGGTATGATATAAATTTTTAAAATATACCTCTACACTAATAAAAGTATATTAAAAAGTATTACTCTCATTGATTAATATAATGAAATGACTCAAGAATCTCTAGTTCATCAATATGATGAAATGACTCTAGAATATAATGTAGACAATGAAAAATTAGTTTGTATTTTACAGATGAACAAAAAATTATCTTTCAAATGACATTGGAAATTGGTTTGATGATAGGATTATGAACAGAAATATGAATAGAATTCTCATTATATCATTATTAGATATGTGTTAAAATTTTACTCAATTTATATAACAATATTTTGAATTTTGTGAATAAAATCTCTCTCTCTCTCTCTCTATATATATATATATATATATGTTTATATATACAAACACACATGAACATATATACCTACATGATACCCTGGTTTTCACCACTTATTCCTCAAAATAAAAAAAAATATTTACTAACTATACTAACAAACATATTAGAAAATGTTTGATAAATGTACTAGTAAATTAGTAAACGTATTAATACAAATATTTAATAAAAATATCTGACCCATTAGTAAAAAATACTGGCAGTCCTCTGAATTAGAAAACCACAAAACTATTCTAGCCAAAACAAATGGTGTTATATCCCTATTTACAGTGAAATTGATAAGAAATGGCAGAATTATAGATGTATTTTCAAGGAAAACAGAATCTGCTGATGGATTAGATATGGAGTGTAAAACAAAGAGAAGAGACAAGAAGGTTAACAAGATTTTTTTTTTATCTGAGCTACTGGGGAAGGAGTTGCCATCTCTAAAGTTTAGAAAGCCACAGGGGGATAGGTTTGAAAACTAAGATCAGTAATTTATTTTTAAGATGTTGAGATTAATTGGTCTTTTAAATATGCAAACATTATCGTGAATAGGCAATTAATATTGTTAATATTAATATGTGACTGGTGTTGACAAGAGCAGTGTAAGGAGGGGCAGGGAAGGAAGCAGTGCCTGTGGATGCCTCTCTGGAGAACCACAGCTGCAAAACCAGAGTCAAGGGAGTAAATATACATGCATAAAAGATCTCAAATTTAATTTTATAACATTTTATTTAAATCATCATGGCTATTGAATCATATGAATTGTTGATAGGATGGGACCAAAAATTTGGAGAGGTTCAAGTTAGAGGAGATAGCAGTAATAAATAATCAAAGTCATGATTGATATGCTCTATAAGCGGGATTCAAGGGCATAAAATAAACACAGCTTTATTGAAGCCTTCTACTCCCTCCTCAAAATGTATTCACTGAGGAAATTTTCTCTGCCTTTGGATAAAAGTTAGATGAGTTTCATTGCTTTTGGTCATTCTTAAGAAATGGAAATTTTGAAGATCTTCTTAACCCAGTATATCACATCATCCTATACATGAGACCTATGAAAAACATAAAAAAAATTATAGGAAACCTATAAAATCACTCCATTTAAGTTTCATAGGTGTCCTATATATAGGATGATGTGAAACGATGTGTTAAATGTCAAGCATAGTCTGATTCAGTAATTAGAATTTTCAATGACAAGAAATGATAAACATTGTAAAGTTAATTTAGTGTCAGGCATTTGCCTTTGCTCATCTGGAATATTTTGAAGTTTAGTCTGGGAAGAAAGGCCAATATGAGCTAGAAGTTCTTAAGTCAGAAGATGGAGCCTTCCTTTAGGGCTGGAGTCATGCTAATAGCTAACAGTTTTCTTATGCAATCAGCTGTGTAGCATGCTGGCAGCGAGCCTGCCTCTCATTTCAGGGCAGCTGCCCCCTTACCTCTGGGTTCTGTTTCTCTCCACAGACATTAACTTTTGGTGTTCTATGACTTAAATTAGTCTCAGAAAATGATTATTTGGTATAAGTATTAATTTTGATTACAAAGAAATATGCCTGAAAAATTTGGCTACCATTAATAGAGAAATATTATTATGCTCTAGACATAGTAGAGACCCACTTTGGCTTTGTTGAACAAGAAGTTCATCCACCTGTATTATCTCTGTCCTTCAGACTTTCTAGGATGGATCCAAACTTTGTTCCCTAGCTCTGCCATATTCCAGGGGTCATGATTCTAATTTTCTGTTCCTTCGCATCAGTATCTGTGCTTTTTTCCTTGAACTGACCAAATACTACCCTCACAGATGAGGAGATATCTCTCTTCACATTTGTCTTTTGGGAGTTCATCTTTTTCCATATTTTGAATTGAGTCAAGTACCTAAACTTTTTGAAATTTAATCTATAAGGATTTTAAAATTTCTATCTACAGGTCTCTTATATTTTTTAACTTCTTTTTAGCAATCTTTTATTGATACATTGTAATTATACATCAAAGCAAGTTTCATAATGATGTATTTGTATATATGACTAAAGTCTTTCATGTGTTTATCTCTCCAGGCTTCCCTCCTTCTCCCCTGCTCCCCTCCTCCCTCCTTTTACATGATAGTGAGATTTATAACAATATGTTCCGATATGCATGTATAACATCATTTAGTCTGTTTTCTACCCAAATATCCCCTTTCCTTTACTCCCTCCCTTCCTCCCTCAATCACTTTCCACTATTCTACTACTTTCTCTCACTTTTATGAGGTACTATTTCTCCTATTTTCTCTCTGGCTTCCACATATTAGAGATGTGATCCTTAATTATCTGTTTCTGGCTGATCTAATTTAGCATATTCTCTAGCTCAATCCATTTTCCTGCAAATGACAGAATTTTGTTCTTCATGGCTGAGTAAAACTTCACAATGTATATAAACCACATTTCTTTATCGATTCATCTGTTGATGGACACCAAGGTTGGTTTCATAACTTAGCAATAGTTAATTGGTAAATTACGCTATTATAAATATGAGTATGCATATATCATTATATTATGGTATAATGACTTTAATTATTTTGGAAAGATATTGAGGAGTGGTATAGCTGAATCATATGGTTGTTCCATTCATAGTCTTTTCAGGAACCTCCCTAATGATTTACATAGTGGTTTTACTAATTTATAACCTCACAACAATTAATAAGTGTTCCTTTTCTGCTTGATTTTTGCCAGTATTTTTCATTGTTTATATTCTTCACAATTGCTATTCTAACTGTAGTGAAACTCTCACTATAGTTTTGATTTGCAGTTCCCTGATTTCTAAGAATGTTGAACATTTTTTATATCTGTTGGCCATTTATATTTCTTTTATTGAGAAGTGTTTACTTAATTTAATTGTCCATGTATACATTTTCTTAGTGTTAAGTTTTTAAACAATTCTTTATATATTCTGGTATTAGCCTTGTATCAGAGGAGTAGCTGGAAATATTAAAACTTGCTCTACAAATATTTTAAAATTTCTTAGTATTGATCTGTAATCTTAGATCATAATATCATGTCCATTGACTATAAATGATTGAAATAAAATCTTGCCATTTAAAAGTCCTTTACTTGTAAATTCATTAAGAAGATTAAAAAATTGAGTGTGTAATAGAAACTATTTCAACATAAGTTGAAATGGCAGATAATCAGTATAGTTTTAATCAGAAATAATTAAGAATATTTCAAAGCATTAGAGGCTCTTGCTATAAAACTGTTCTGAGAAGAATTTATAAGAATCAGTTTTAGTTACATATTTTAAGTTTAGAAAATATTATATTCAATTTCACATGATTTATTGTACATATATCAGTTATTTGTAATATCTGTTTGTTAATTTTAACTTGCAAGTCACAATAAATAGTACTAAGATATAATAGGCCCTCTCTAGCAAAACCTAGACCAGGACTCCATATTTTACCTGGGTCCAGAGTACTCCCTCAGTTTTCTTAAAAAATAAATGAATTAGTAGAACATTCTAGAGAACTTCTTATAATTTTATACTTTGAGTCTCAGAAAATAATTCAGCTAAAACAGGAAGATATCAGAGACATTTAGAAAATCATCTTTCTGTCTGAAATAGTGTAATTTATAGTTTTCATCCATATTTAAATAGTTTATCTTCAGAATGGATGAAATCTGTGCAGCATGTGAAAGTGTTGGACACTTTGGAAGATGAACTGCCTTCCATGTTGTAAGAATAAAGGAGAAAAAATAGAGGCAAACACTGATCTGGTAAGTTTATAGATTTTGTGTCTAGTGGATTAGAAAAGCTTTCCCAAAAAAGAAGATTCCTGAGTTGAATCTTGAAGGCAGATGGAAAAGTAGATGGATAAGTCAAAGCATGAAGTGTATGGAATACCAAATAAAAGGGTTGTGAGAAATGGGGTTGAATAGCACAAGACAATAATAGGTCTTATATGACATACTAAGGATTTAAAAAATTCTACAGGTAAGAGAAGGTAATTAAACAATTTTTTTATCAAGATAAAAACTCATGCAGATAGTTTTTTATAGAACAGGTTTATGTGGGATAACAAACCAGAAGCATGGATCCAACTAAGGATACAGTTACAGTAGCTCAGTTCAGACCTACTAAGAAGCTGTAATGCCCCATGGCAACAGGGAGAGAAAAGATAAATATTACCTAATAAAAATTAAATGGACTTTGAGAATATATTAAAAATGAGAATGTCCAAGGTAAAGAATAATATTCAAACTTTTACTCTAATTCTATATTTTTGTATTAACCACTATAAAGATAAAAAGAAAAGAATTTTAGTTTGGAAAATAATAGGAAGACAAAAATAATATTGAAGAAGTTAATCAGTTTTGTAAATATTAATTGTGAGATGTCTACTGGATATTCGGATAGAGATTTGTGATAGAGAATTATTTCTTCAAGTTTGATGCTCAGAAAGAGAGGAATAGAGAGAAATTGATTTAGTCTTCCTCGAGATAAGGATGTGTTGAAACTTCGAGAGTAGATGAAATTATCCCCAAAATAACGCTTTATGCTCCTGTTTTCTATAGAAATAATATTATTTTTGTAAGCCATAGACGACACTTTTTATTTTATACTGTATTGGACTTCCTTTAAATTAAAAATCAACATATACTCTTTGCAATAAACCAGGCAGCTTTCTAAAATTTCTTCTGATTTTGATCATAGATAATTTCACTAGTATTATTTTATGAATTTTTGGATGCCTTTTCATTTCCATCTCTCTGTAGTATTGTTTTGTGAATCTCACTTTGCTATTCTTTTTTCCTGCTTTTTCATTCTGGAATAAAATAGATATGTACCAATCCAACTTTTCATAAAATGCATGGATTGCCTTTAGGCATGCTTACTATCTGCATGAATATTTGTATAGTGGATGCTAAGTTGGAACATAGTCTGAGGTCCCTAGTTAAAAAAAAGAAAACATTCTGAAGTAAATATTTATACCCAGAAAGTTTATGGGCATGCAGTTGGGAAAAAGTGTAACTGAAAAAGAAAGCGATACTAGACAGAGGTTGAATTTAAAATACACTCCACTGGCCTCAGCTGATTCTGAGTGCTGAGCTTTCCAAAACTGAGAAAATAGGTTTGGACATTTGAACCCCCACATCAACCATTCTGTGAATGCAGGCGAGCCTTCATACAAGGGCAATTCATGGGAAAGACTCAGATGTGAGTTGTCAAGAACCAATACTGCTATGAGAGTGAGAGCCTCATCCAGAAGTGAGATGGCTTCCTGGTCCACATCCACCTTTTGCCATTTTGACCCACATATTTCACTCTATGATTGTGATCTCTAGAAAGAGTGCTCCCTTTTATGAGTTATGACCTGTAGATCCACAAAGCCTAAACTATAAGGATGGGTATGGAATGCAGTTCAAAGAGTCACTGAAACTATGGGAAACAGGACATCTATTTACCTTTGTTGGTTTCTAACTATTGGGGAGAGGAACCATTTAAATTTTGGTGATTTTCACTATACAACATATCTTGGAGGAAGATGTTTCATCCTCATAGATTATCAACTCCAATCTTTCATCTTAGCTGATGCTTGAGTCCATTCTCCTGCTTTATCAGTCAGTGGCTCCTAGAAATTCTATACTTAATAAGATTAATGGATCTCATTCTCATGTATGCATGGCCACATCTCTGTTGCAAATTTTTTCTGTAATTAGTGGAAATGTCATGAGGCTTTACTATGACTAGATGAAATATTCTGTTAGCCCTTGAGAATGGTGCTTGTGAGCATAGTGAACAGACATTCATTCCATGCAAGGAAGGTCTTAACCCACTTGCAGGGTATAAGTGATGCAGTCTAAAGAAGTTAACAACCATGTGAAGTATGGTTTCTATTTAACAAGGTGGCATTGACATAATAAATCATGTGATCTTCTGAAGAATATGCAGATGTTCAAAAATAGTGCATTTCCTAGATCAATGACAACACATGTATGTAGGTTATGTTGTTAACCTGTTCTAAAAATACACCTATCATTGTACCTATAATTGGGTATAAATACTTGAATAGTTTGTGGTAGTAAACTTTTTCCTCATATTGAAAAAAAATTTTAAGGTTTCAGACTGGTGAATTAAGTAGAATTATAATAAGGATCACCAACCTTAGTCTTTATGATTAAACCATTGTTTCTTTCTGGATGTGATACTAATTTGGATTTTTTTTCTCTTGGTAGCAGATAGGGGTAGGTTTAAAGTTTTTCTTTTGGTCTTCCCCATAGTTATAGTTAACTGAAGTTTTTGTTAACTGCCCATCAAGAAATGTGAAGGGTCTGAGCCTTTGCCCTACTTTCAAGTTTGCAAGTTTGCTGGCCACAGAAGATGCAAAGTTTCTATGTCAGAGGAAAACACTTGCTTGCACAGAGTAGAGGAAGGCACATGAACTTTCTGATTGCAAATCTTCTAATTTCTCTCCAAACTTTACAAAGGCAATGTAGAGGGGTCCACTAGATCACTATAATGGGTTTGCAGAATGGTGCAAGCATACATATATGATAGGTTTGTTTTCCAGTAGAATTATATTAAGCTTGGAGAATTTTTTTTCTTTTTGATAGTGCATTATGCATACATCTGCTTTGACATTTTCTTTATTATACTGGACAGTAAACAAACTGTCCTTTGCTTCAAAATGAAGCAATATTTCATTTAACCAAGGATATTTGCTACACAATTATCCTTGGAAAAGATAGCTCAGAACAAAAGGGACCAAGGTTTCTGTACTCAAGATGTTCAGAAATGTGACAGATGGGAAATTAGCTCTCGTAATTGTCAAAAAGCTACATTTTTTATTATTTTATTTTTTATAATAATTGGTGCATTTTCTTTTTTTATTGTAGAAATTCATGCATTGTAAGCATACATCTTTGTTAGGTACAAATTGTTGACGACATATTTGCACACATTTCTCATTTGACCCCTTCCCCAATTCCCACCCCGCTCCCTCGACCTCCCTCCCTTTCAGGTTCAGTTCAGTGAGTGACCTTGATATAGTTGTGAAAGTATATCATGTGCCTTAGGATGTTCCCCCCCATCCACCCCCTTCGGTTTAATCAACTTCTTTGCCTATTGAGGGTCTCTCCTTTTCATCTGGAGACCCTCCTATGCCTCATCTTCTCCCTATCATCCACATATTAGGGAGAACATATGCTTCTTTACTCTTTGTGACTGGCTAATCTCACTTAACATATTTCCCAGCAAAGAACATGATTTTGTTCTTTATGGCTGAGTAAAATTCCATTGTGTACATATCACATAGATTTGTAATCCATTCATCTGTCGATGGACATCTTGGCTGCTTCCATAGTTTGGCTATTGTGAATTGTGCAGCTATCAACATAGATACACATGCGTTGGTCTGATAGTTTAGTTTCCATTCTTTTGGTTAGATACCCAGAAGTGGTATTGCTGGATCATATGGTAGGTTCATTCCCATTTGTCTGAGGATCCTCCATACTCTTTTCCAGGAGGAAAGAGGAAGCTGAACACCATCCCTGCCTGACTTGCTAGCCTTGTCTCCTCCTTCCCCCAGAGGAGCAGTATTATAGCTAGCTATAAATTGTCCCCTAAAGAGCTGATGTATTCATGTTCACAGCTGATATAATTAAATTATGAGGGTTTTAATCTCATCAGTGAAAAAAAAAGCTACAATAATCTATTAAAAATTTAGAAAAGTGACACATGTTTGTCTTCTTGGACACAGTAGGTCCTGTATTAACAATAATAGATCTGTTATAACCTAGGCCAGGTTTCCATCTTCTTTTTGGTTCCTAGGTGCTCTGATTTTATGCAATGGCAAACAACAAAGAAACACACAAATGAAAAACCTCTGAATATCCCAGTCTAAACAAAATACTGCCCCATTCTTTGTATCTTCATCTCTGCTCAGAGATTTACTTCTTTCCAGAAAGAAATTAGTTCAAATATCAATTTTTTTTGCTTTTTAAATTTTTATTGAGTTATACACACAGTAAAGTACATTAATCTTAGATGAACAATAAGTGAATGTCTACTTATGCATATGCCTGTGTGGCTGCCACTCTGATCAAAATATATAATTTTTCTGTCACACAAGAAGATCTCCCCATATCTCATCCCAGTCAATATCCTTTCTTTCCCACTGGTCACTATTATTCCAATGTCTATCAGATCAATTTTGCTGATTCTTGAGCTTCATATGTGTTGAAGTTATACAGTATGAGCTCTAAAGTGTCTGGCTTTTTTTCTTCTCATCACATCTGTGATATTCATCTATGTAGCATCAATTTACTCTTCTTTTTATGAAGCATTCCATTATAAAGCATTCCATTATATGAAAATATCATAGTTTATTGATCTATTTCGTTATCCATGAGCATCAGATCATTTCCACTTGGGGCTATTATGAATAAAAATATATGAATATTCTTACACATTTTTATAGACATGTGAAGCCTTTTTTGATATATAACAAGAAATGCAATTGTTTTTTAATTGGTGCATTGAAATCATACATCTTTGTTGGGTACAAGCAGGTAAAGGCGTACATGTGCACATTTCTCATTTAACCCTTCCCCAGTTCCCGCCCCACTCCCTTGCCCTCCCTCCTTCTCAGGTTCAGTTTAGTGATTGACTTTGGTATGTTTGTGAAAGTACATCATAAAACTTTGAGACACAATATTAAGCTTTCCTTGACACTACTTTCAAATATATCAGTATTTGACTGAGGGAATTCTGTAAGCCCACAAAAGTAGTGGTGGAATTTCCAATCATTGGTTCGTAGAGTTCAGTTAAACATTCCAATATTTACCTCTGCAGAAGTTGAAGACATCCTCCTTACGTTCTATCTGAAATGTTTTCTGTGATAAATTTTACTTTTCTCATTTTTGTTTTCTTTATTTCAATTCACATGTAAATCAGAGAGGTGAGTAAGGAGAGGGAAAAGAAGAGAGAGAGCGAGAGAGAGAGAGCAAGAGAGAGAGAGAGAGAGAGAGAGAGAGAGAGAGAGAGAGAGAGAGAGAGAGAGAGATCCTGTCTTTCTAATTTGAAGGTCAGCTTCTCTTTTCCAAGTATATTTAGCAAAGATTGTTTAATATCTACTGTATTGTTGTGGACACAGAGTCACCAGGCACTTTCTGCAATCCTTCAAAAATGGCAGTAGGTCTTTGGGTCCTGTGGTGAAGAACTCTATTACTGCCATCTTCTTCAGATGACTGTCCCATTTGGCAAATATTCTGCCTGACTGCTATGGAGCTTCCATCTGTCACAGCTCAATGCTACATCTAGGACGGGCACTTCAAAAGGGCAATTGCTCCGCTGTCTAGTGGACTTAAAAATAAAGAAAAAGGAGATAACACTGTGGGTGTTTACATTAAATAAAAACAGAAGCTCATTTATTGAACACTTCTTACAGGCCAAGCACTCTACATATGCTTCCTTTTTAACTAATGCAAAAATCCTACATTGAAAACATTAATTGGTAAGGAAAATCAGGCATATAAATTAATGCACTTCAACACAGAATTCAAACCTGAAACTGTTGTATTTAACACGTGGCTATTCACCTTGAACATGGTTTTTGTTTGTATTTAACGTTATTTTTGGAAGAAATAAAACTGATCTTTATTTGAAGACATTGATTCCATTTTCTGTTTATTTTTTCATGGTTTTATATCAGGGCTATGTCCACTCAAAAATTTTTTTTTTAATTTGAGAGTGATTCATTCAATTCCTAAATGGTTAGTTTATGGTAAAAATGTAGATGGCTTCTAGCTGTTTTTATATCTTTCCGTTCCAATTTTATTATTATTTTTAACCAGTACAGCAAAATATACAAAATAAAACTTTACACAACTTGAAAGTGTTTGGAGTAGAATTTGGTTTCAGTCTTCTTTTTTTCTGCTCATTATAAATAAGCATACTATTCATCTACATGCATATATTAACAATATATTATAAATAACCACACTATCTGCATAAACAGATATATTAACAATAATCACATACCCTCATGCCTCATGCTGTACCCAATGTGAAAATGCTGATATTCTCTATTCTATGATCTTCTTCATCTTTTGTACCACAATAGTCTATGTACCTGATGAACTGCAACTTATCTTTTAACAGGCATGAGAAATACTTATTCACTTTTATACCCATTTTTGATATTTAGAGTTTTTTTATAGTTTTATTAGTTATTTGTTAATGTCTTTCTTTTTTTTTTTCTGTACTGGGGATTGAACCCAGGGGCATTCTATCTCTGAGCTATACCCCCAGTCCTATTTTTTATTCTTTATTTTGAAACAGGGTCTCACTAAGTTGTGGAGGACCTCACTAGGTAGCTGAGGCTGGCTGTGAACCCGGATCCTCCGGTCTCAGTTTCCCAAATGCTGGGAACCAGGCATTTAGCCTTTCTTATTAGCTCAAGCATATCCTTAAAAAGTAATTTATCCTATATCCATGCATTTATTTGTGTCTCCCTCCCATCAAACTGAAACCTTTAAAGAGAAGTACTATATCACAGTTAGTTTTGCAACCCCACTGCCTAGCTATGTAGGTATTATGCAAAAGGCTCTCCATAATACTCCTGTGAAAAATAAAATAAAATAATTCATTTCCTACACTTTACATATAACATCAAGAAGCCTTATACTGTGCTTATGCATAAATTAGGAAACAAGGCTTATTAGAAAGTTTTATTTTCTTACTTAAAGTAATAAAAAAATCTTGGAGAAATAAAGTAAAAGTAGGATTTTATGTTGTAAATGTTTAATATCTTACATGGGATTTTCCTAAGATATATAGTTCTACTTTAAAAAAAATAGTAACTAGTATGCATCATAATAGCCTACACTCTTTCATGTATACCTACGCTTATCAAAGCACTTTTAAAAACTTAAATGAGCATAAAACTGAAAACCTGACTCTAAGATGTCTTAAAAAGCATTTTTTCCTGGCATTTTATTTGCTACCTGAAAGTCCAAAGTGAGCTCTCTCATTATTGTTATATAAATTATTTCATCAGTGGAGTGTTTGCAAATGAAATGCAGAGCAGATAAATGACACAGGTGCAGAATTTGTAGAACATAACTAGTAAAACATAAAACTTGTAAAAAGGGTTTTGTAGGAAAAATTGAGTTCATATTCCATTTTCCCCAAAGCTCTATTTAGCAAGACTTTATTTTATTACCATGCAATTCACCAAGCATGAGTAATTTCCCCATCAATTCTTTTATCCAGTGGCAACATAAACACTCACACTTTCTGCAGCTATCTTTAAGGTTGTGTCAGCATTTCCATTATATACCCAGTTTCTCGAAGTTTATAACTCGCAGTAAAAACTAACCCTTGGGTTGAATCTTTACTTACAGAGGTATTTTTCAGTGCAACTTATGGAGACATAGCTGCAAGACACCCCATTTCTGTTAATAGAAGCCAGGTCATGAATCCCTTCCTGGCACATTGAACAGATTTATCCTGTAACTTCTCTACCTGGAGAAAATTATTTTTTATCAAAATGGGAGAAGCATTTCTGTTTGATTCCTGTAAAATTATAAAGTGTAATACCTATCCCATGCAGGTATGAATTTTCAATACCTTTTCTTTACTTATGGCAAGCTCACTTTTTTTCCTCTAAAAGTGACCTTGGAAAAGGATAAGCTAGTTAGTTGTAAACAAGGTGTAGATAAAATTGACTTGGATTTTTTTTTTCTCCAAAAGCTATCAAAATATTTTCTTCCTTGAGTCTCTCACTTAAGTTAGAGAACAATTTAAATTTTTGTTTTAGCCAGGCATGGTGGTGAATCAGTTTGTAATAATAGTATTTGGGAGGCTAAGACAGAAGAATCTCAGATTTGAGGACAGCATCAGCAAGTAGTGAGACTCTCACCAACCTAACAAAACCCTGTTTCTAGATAAAAATAAAATAGGGCTGGGTTATAGCTCAGAGATACAATTCCCCTATATACATATTTGTGTGTGGCACTGGGAATAGAATGAAAAGAAAATTCATACTTTTATAATCCTAATAAAAGGAAATAATGATTAACAAACTACATAGAAAACCATATATTCTATGCCTTAACATGCTTGATGTCAAAAATAAAAGAGATAATATTATTTGAAGAGTTGTTTGAATTGTTTTAGGAAAGTTCCTTTTGTGAATAATGGGTTCAACAAAACACAACCACAAATAAGAGAAACTAAATATTCAAAGTCATTAGAAGCTAGAGAGGACTTACTATATATATATTTCAGCCATGTGCTTCTGGATTTTCAAATTAAATAAATATTAGATTTCAGAAATATCTAGTAATAATACACAGATTATACTGAGAATAAAGAATAACTTTGAAAATTTTATTTACTTTGGCTCAAAACTAATTAATGCATTGGATAGCTCTCAGGGCTAGTTTAGATACTAGAAGAATCAAACAGCTCTAAATGTCCTTAAAATTGTTTTGTCAAAATTTATTTAATATAGAAAGGTCATTATATATTTTTTGTTAAAGATAACTTCAATATTATAATGGAGGAATTTATAATGTATCCAATAGGATAGGTTCATGTAATTGCTCAGAATTTCTTTCTTTGTATGTTTCAGGATAAGAGGTACTGAAGAAATATTTTGTGTGTTGTTTCATGTGAAAGAGAAACCAAAAGTGAAGAATCAGCTATTGTGTTTTTGTACTTGGAAGGTTGGTACAAGGAACACAGGTCATGTGTGTTGAAATTTATCTCCAGGCTCAGCTCAGTGGTACAGCTGGACCTATAGCTTCTCCACTTTCCCTGGAACCTCCTTCAGCTTCTGGGATTCCTGAGCCAGGTCATGTGCTTAGCTCTGTAATGGAGGCCTCCAATCTCTCCAGCAAAGGATACCACCATCTGCCATCATCAAATTTGGAATCAGTGAGAGACTGAAACAGGTCCAAGTCAATCCTTATGGATTCATGCTTATCTGGGTTTACATTATCTTTCCTTCTCAACTGCCTGTCTTGCAGGTTTTAAGTCCCAGAATTAGATACAAAAAGACTTTACAGGTGTGTGTGTGTGTGTGTGTGTGTGTGTGTGAGAGAGAGAGAGAGAGAGAGAGAGAGAGCGAGAGAGAGAGAGAGGATACTTATCCTACTTGGATTGAACTCTGACTGATAAAATTTCAAATGACAATTACAAGAAGACACTATCCAAGAGACTTTTAACAAAAGCATTTTATAGTTTGCTCTTTGATTCCATTAAGTGATAAAAATCTAGTCATAATGTGATCAGTTTACATAATTGCACATACTTATAAATTAGTTCAGCAGTGTAGGAGGATATCTCTTTATTAAGATATAATTAAAAAATAAGATTGTATGCATTTATGAATAGAACATGTTTTGATAAATATGTACACAGTGAAGTAATTAAACTAATGTAACTAACATATTTTTCACCTCATATACTTATTTTGTGCTGAGTATATTTAAATGTACTCTCAGCAATTTTCAATTATACATTATTGTTAAATATATAGTCACCAGGCTATACAGTAAATCTACATTTATTCCTTCTGTGTAACTATAACTTTGTACCCGTTTACCAACTTCTCTTTCTCTCTATCCCCATTCTCTTGGCAATGACCAATCAACGCTGCTTCTGTGAATTCTACTTTTTTACATTTCATGTTAAGTGATCCCACAGTATTTATCTCCCTGTGACTGCTTTGCTTCAATTAGTAAGTCCTCCCCATGCTTTGATGTTGTCTGGGATAACAGGATTTCATTCTTTTTTGAAGGCCAAATAGTTTTTCTGTGTTGTGATGTGCATTTTCCTGTGCATATTTTATTACATGTTCTTTATCCATTCATCTGTCAATGGATATGTAGACTGATGCCATATTATAATATGGTTATTGTGAATAATGTGGCCATGAACATAGAAGTGTAGTTATCTCTTGAACATATTGACTTTGACTTCTTTTGGATATGTGTCCAATAGTGGTATTGTTGGATAACATGGTATTCTATTTTTTTAACTTGTAAACTATTCTTATAATGTATGTATTCACTTATATTACCACAGATATTATACAAAGGTTATCTTTTCTCCACATAAGAGCATAGATTGATACACAGAAATCAATTGTACAGCTATACATTTATAGTGAACAGTCTGAAAATAAGATTAAGGAAACAACTCCATTAATACAATGGCAAAATAATAAAATATCTAGAAATAAAATTGAGAAAGTATACAACTTGTACTCTGAAATCTACAAAATATTGTTGAAAGAAGAAAGAAGATATTCCTTAGAAAGATAATTTGAAAGATATTCCTTAGAAGTTCAATGTTTTAAGCATTACCAAATTTGGTAACCAACACTTTCCTGGTGTTATGACTTCTATCTTCACACTCCTGTCTCTATCACACAATCCAGATCTTTGTACTGTTAGAAGAAATCTCTACATACTATGTCTTTCTTAATATCTCCTTTCCTTTTTGTTTAGGCAAATGGCTCAAAATACTGAACCACAGAATTAGACAAAACTATCAACTTACCCCAACAGTTCTGGAAAATGGTGGCTATAGACTCATGATAGACCCAAAGACAATCAGAATACATGCTTTTTCAGTGTTACCAGTTTAAGAGAAAAGAGAGGCAAGCAGTTCTTTTCTCTCCTTTCAATATCACCATAGTTACTTTCCTGGGATAGACAATGTGAATGTGGAGAGTCTAAGTGTGTTATATTAATAATTGTCTCCCCATATGGAAGAAAATATTAGGATCTAAGGAAAAAATAAACAGTGACAATTCATAGGCCATGAATAAAATCCCTCCATTATGAAACATTATCAAATGATGTAATTACTAGCTTTTCCCCCCCCTATAATTGTATGGATTAAAATGAAACACAAAATTTGACACCGAAGATTTTATTTGTTCAATCCTTAAAATAAAACAGCCCAATTTAGCACTGTCTGACAATCTTAGATAATTCACTACTTCCTAGTCAATTTTTCTCCCATCCTCTAAGATGACTAATTCATATTTTTCTTCTTTCTTCCAAACTCCATCAGCCATATCACTCATAGATGATTAACTTGGAAACTTTTCACTGAGAAACTATAAATAATCAAAAGCAAACATTTCATCTCTGTGCCACATATGACAATGAATTCCATCTTAACAGTTTCAATGATTTGTTCAATGTCTTCATTTTATTTAATTTCTTAGAAGCATTTCATGATTGATTACTCTTTCTTCTTTAAAAGCATTCTTTGACTCACTGCAGGGAGACTATACATTCCCGATTTTCCCTCGACCTCTCTGGGACTCCTTCTCAGTTTGTCACCATTCTTCCTCCCCTTGCTCATCTATAAATTTCTCTTCAGTTGAAACCTGATTTTAGATTCCTGTCAATATTCTCTTACATCCTTTTCTATTTTTTGCTTGACTGGGGATTGAATCCAGGGCTGCACACATGCTAGGCAAGTGTTTTGCCTCTGAGCTATGTCTCCAGCTCTTTCTTTACAATTTATTTTGATATAAAAATCTCCCCAAGTTTCCTAGTCTGGCCTCAAACTGGAGATCCTCCTTCCTTACTTCCTCGGCAATCTTATCCTGTCATGTTTCAAGTATATCCCCTTTGCTAAAGATATATACTTTAATTTTTAAACCTGTTTCCCTAAGTGCCAGAATTATATTTGCCAATGTCTACCCAACAACTGTCTGGTTGAATGCCTAAATGGCATCTCCAATGTAACATGTATAAAGCAAAATTTTCATTCCATGGCCCAACCAAATCCATTTTTACTCCAGCTGTCCTTATTTTAGTATTTGGAATCAGCTTTGATTTTCTGGATGTTTCATTCCACACATTTAAGCTATCAAAAAAATCTGACCAATACTTCCTTTATTCTTAACAAATCAGAACAGTTTGGATGGCACCATGCTTATAGCCATTCAGTAAATTTCATCAGTCACAGACACGTGGTCAATTTTCTATTTCAGCATAAAAATTTACTACAAACTTAGTGGCTGAACCCAACAAAAATTTCTTTCATGTTTTTTGTAATTCAGGCCTGCCATAGTTTAGTAGGATTCTCTGCTCAAGGTCTTGCAGAAGAGTATCAAGGCACTGGCCAGTGCTGTGTTCTCTTCTCAGGCTCAACATTCTCTCAACATACTCAGATGACTTTGTGTAGAGCTTAATGTCTCATACCTATAAAACTCATAATGGCTGTCTAGTTTGTTGTTGTTGTTGTCTTAGTTCCAAGAAATGGTCTCTGCTGCTTCACACTTCCGTCTTCTGGATCCTCTTATACATGGCTTGACTGGTTAGTTGAGGTCCACCAAGGATTATCTCCCTTTTGGTCAGCTCAAAGTCCACTCATTAGGGACTTGAAAAAAATACTTTTGCTTTTTCCATATAATGTAACATAATCATGAGAAGGATGTTCAAGGGGAGGAGACTATATAGGGCATGTCCACAAGCAGGTAGCAATCTCCAAGACCATCTTAAAATTCTGCATACCATGGTCCTTGAAAATGATTTTCAAACTTACTTCTTATCACTATTCTATCGGTTCCATTTGCTGTACTCTTCTTACTGTTCCTCTAGTAGGTCAAGCACAATTGGTCATAAATGTCTTTGAAATATATCTTCTCTACTTAAAATGTTCTCCCCACAATATTCACATGTTAATTTTTTTTTACTCCTGTTGATCATATTTCAAAGAGGTATTTGCTGATCACTTAGGAAAAGAAATGACTACAAAAACATTTAAGTCCTTATATTCCTTGATTGTATTTTGTACATATCATTACCTGAAATTATATCATATTGTATTGTTCATTAGCTAATATATTTCTGTCACCTGTTCTGCAGCATAATCTAATAAGAGACAGGCCTGTCCTATATTACTGTCTACTTTTTCCTCAGAGCATAGTCAGTATTGAGACTACATATGTGCAAAAATAACAAAATAAATTTAAAAAGTAAATAAGGAAGAAAAAGAATAAAGTAAGAAACAAAGGGACATTCTTCTAAAATACATGTAATCATATTATTTTATATTTATATCCCTTTGATGGCTTCTTATTACTTACTGAATAACATTTTTACAAAATCTTAATATACTAAAATAAAAATAGATGGCCTTATTCTCCCTAATTCTCAAGGTTTCTTTCTTGCAATTTTGTAACCTATACTCTGAATTAGAGCAACACTGAATTTCTATGTTTATGGTAGCACAATTTGAAATAACCAAATTATGGAACCAACCTAGGTATCCTTCAACAGATGAATGTATAAAGAAAATAAAATCAAACATTTTAACATCCCAACTCTGTCCTCTTAGATTATTTGATAGCCTAAAAGCGACTTATCCTGGTAGGTTCTATTTTCTATCTTTTACAAATGAGAAAATGAGGTGTATCCTAGTCCAAGTCTCCCCAGAACCAGTGCTTCTTATGCCACTCTGTGCTGCATCTGCTGTTTCTGTCCTAATGTCATCTCTGTGTGACAGCTGAAACAAGAAGTAGAAGCTGGCCTTTTTTTTCACTTTGGCTCAGTATTTGCATATCAGGGCTACTCAAGTTTTTCTGTGCTCTGCATCTGCAAATCACTTCAAAAGGACAATGTGTATTCATTTGGGGGGAAAAATAAATAAGTTTTAGCCAATAGACAAATTTGCAAATACAAAATCATGAATAAAGATGAATCCTATGCATTTTACATCAAATATGCATATGTGTGCTTATAATGTATATGCCATTTTATAAGTTTTCATTTCAGGAGAAGAAAATGGCATGTGTGTGGAACATATATAAGCATATATTCATATACATATAGAAACCTATGCATTTGGAAAGCATACCTTTCAAATCAGGTTATCAGCACAGCCATTCTTTTCAATACTATTTTTTAATTTCATTCTGTTTGTGAATACTTTCCCTCTCTGCTCTTCCATGTCTCACTTTCAGTCTCACCGAGTTGCCACATATTTATGGTTAGGTAGCAAAAATAAATAGAAAAAACATTAGTAGTAATCTCTGCCTCTGGTAGACATTGGGTAAAGTTAAACAGGTTATGCTCTTTTGGGAATGGAATACCCTGCAAAACTGTTGGATGTGTTGCTGGTTTCACTCATGGATGCTTTCTTCACATGCATAGCAATTGATGTAAGCCTTCTGGGGCAATGGGTTAAATTGTTCTGTGGGGTCTGTGTGCCCCATAGTGTTCTTTCAAGTTTCATCTCATGAAGAAAAATGGATTCTTACTGCTTAAAATGGTTTGGATCTGAATATCAGGGCTACTCAAGAGATGTTCTTCCCAAAAGCTCATCTATTGGCAATGCATCAGTGTTCAGAGATGAAATAATTGAATTATGAGAGTTCTAAATTCATCAGTGAATTAACCCATTAGTGAGTTAATAGGTTAATAGGTCCTATTAATAAATAGGTCTTGCTGCCATGAAGTTTCTGCCTTGCAGTCAGCAGACCATGGACCAAACCTCTGAAACTGTGAGCCAAATAATCCTTGCCTCCTCTAAATTGTTCTTGTGTCACAGCAACCCAAAGCTGACCAACACAACACTCTTCCAGAACCTGATCCACTCCATAAAGATCTTCTGTTGAGGTGGGGGAAGTTACATTGCCTTCATGAGAAGGGTCTTGTCAAGACAGACTAACTATATATGCTTTGGCCATTTGTAATTCATTACTAGCCCACTGAAAACATCTAGCTTTTTTCTCGTATCACACTTGTCTGCACATGACTCAGTGCATATACTTTACCTGTTTTAATTCATTGTTCTTCTTTTTTTATCCTACTGTTTATTCACAAGGTGGAGAAAAATGAAACCTTATTTCAAGGAAGTTTCCCATAAAGAATTTGTGCTATATTTGTTTAGGAAATAACTCCATACATTACTGATCATAATTTTTAGTCCATCCTCTTTTTACTGTTGGCCAGTGCTCTAATTTAGGCTCCCAGCATTTAATGTAATCCATTGAAATAGTTTTCTAACTAACATCTCTGTCTCTGTGTTTAGTTCAATTCATATTTCACACTGCTGTCATAGTTACATTTCAAAACATATACTCAAAATTGTAATGTAGTGATTTAAAAATTGTAATAATTATTATAATAAATCTCATATATTTGAGTACTTTCAAAATGACAACCAATATTCTGTGTGTCTCTGATGGATTGTCTGATTGGTTTTCTATGAACCTCTATTATATATGTGACATAATCTGAAAATTCAGGAATAGCAAAAAACATTCAAAATTTTATCCCACTTAAAATTTGTCCTAAAATTTTTGTAAATAAAAATATAATAAAATGCTCTAGCTACCCATCGTTGTTTACTTTTCTGAGAATAATGTTGTATTTTTTGTATCATTCTTTTTGCTGTCTAAAAAAATCCTCTCCCACTTCAAGTTTGAAAACTGTTTTCTTACAAGCTATATTTACAATGTGTCCTTCTCTGTGAAACTTTCCCCAATCCACTAAGCACATTAGTTGCCCTTTCTGTAACAATACAAGAGTACTCAGTATGTAAGGAAGACATGTATTCTCAACTTACTGCTTAATGGAATGGACTCAATTTTATCCTTATGAATCTACCTGCCTCAATTTCAATTGTGGTAACAACATGATAGCTAAAATGTGAGTAAGTGACAGAGCACTTTAAGCAGAATTGACAAAGAGTATGTCCTAGGACCATTTCAAGGACTCCCGAATCTTCTCTAAGAGCTATGAGATAGAGAATGAGGATTTATAGAGATTTTTTTTTCTTTTTTGCGAATAAATGCATGTCAAGAGTCTCAACTCTTTCCTTCAAAGTGAGCCAGAGATGAGCTGTATTAGATACCACCTCCTTCACATCAAGTTTAGGGATTGTCAGCTTCATCTTGAAGAGATTGAAATGTGTTCCTCAAGTTAGACATACTGTGGACTGGTGTCTGACGCATGCAAGCCTAAACTCAAATAACCACTGCAGAAATAATTAGTGAGCTGGAGAGAGAGCTGCCTTTTGGAAGCAGTTACATGGGCAGCAATAGTAAGCCAATGAATTAATAGTTTAGTTCTCTTATAGTGGAACTGCACTATCTGAAGGCTACTGGTATTGAGTCATTTGGTTGAAAAATGAAGGGAGCACAGAAGAAGGTGAGATTTAACTACTATTTTCCCTTGTTCATAGAAGAAATAATGGTAGGACACTGATAATTTTATTATTGCATTAGGGATTTGTTAATACCTAGTTTTTATGAATGCTTATTCAGTTGCTTACTGCTTCCATAATTCATGAAAGAGATGTATAGGAGATATGGGAATGTATCTGTTAGCCTTTTAGTTACTTGTTTGAGAAAAAACAAAACAGCCTTTATAAATTAACATACACTATTCTCAGTATTGTCCATCAACTTCTCAACTTATTTAGTGGGCTTTCTCAATCAATTAATATAAAAAGTTTACCTATATTATGTGTAGAGTTCTGAATTTTGACAAAATGTATACATCTGTGTAACAAGCACCACAACCAAGATAGAGAATATATGCATTGCTGAGAAAGACTCTGTGTCCCTCCCAGTCCCTGGGTTCTTTCTGTAACTAAGAAAATGCTGCTGATAAATTCTACCACTACATATTAGATTTGTCCTTTCATAAGTTGTCATATTTTTCTCATTCATTTTTTTCCACTACTAGTTTTTATTTGTATTTACTTTTTCTATTTTTTGGCTATACTTTAAAAATATATTTAATTTATGCTATGCTTAAATATGATTAAAATATCTTCTTCCCAAGTGGTAAAAGAGGAAAGAACATTTAAATCAGCACATCATTCTTCTAATGTAGATATTAGATGAAGTACTTTTTACATCTCATTATGTCAAACCTGCAAATTACCCTGTAGATAGTTATAACTGTTATCATTTTATATTTGGCTCATGATAAAATGTCTAAACATGTGTTAATTTACTTACTTTTTTTCTTTCTTTCATCACAGGATTTTCTTCTGAGATTAATTTCCTCCTATTTAAACACACCTTTTAGAATTGTTTTGATGATGGCCTTCTGGCAAAAGCATTATTTTCTGAAAATGTTTTAATGTTTCCATCACTTTTAAAAGATAGTTTAGCATGGCATATGATTCTTGGTCAACCATGATTTTCTTTGAAAATTCAAATTATTCCATTATTGGATAGCTTCCATTTTTGATGTTAAGGAAACATATCTCAATAAAATTATTTTCCTCTATAGGAAATCTTTTCTTTGCTCTCTGAGTGCTTTTATAATCTCTAACTTCTAATTTCATATGAAGTGTGTATGTCTTCTAATTTTTCCATCTCAATATCATTGACTTTAATGAATATGATGATTACAAAGTCTTTCATTGCTTTCAAGAAATGATAAGTAATGATTTCTATATATCCTATTAGATATATCTTAATTTTTTCACCTGCCTTTTGAGCTTTTCTTTATTGGTCAGTTTTATTTTGGATAATGTTGTCTTTTTAAATTCCTAGTCTAGGGATGTCCACAGGTGCAGGGACTCTTGCCATGCTTGGTCTGGTCTTGGGTGTCCAAATTGTGGTGGCTGGAGAAGAATGGCCACAACTGCTTGACTATTCAACATTTCCATTTCTGCGCCTGATAGAGTTCACATTCATCATGCATAATCTGTCACCAGAAGAAATTCAGCTTAAGGCAAACCAGATTACAGATGAGTTTCTGGAAAGTACAAGAAGAATCCTGGATTTAGCCATTAAGTCTCAGGTGGATGAACAAGAGGCACAACTAAACTGAATAGATGAAGGCATGGACAAAATAAATAAAGACAAGAGAGAGGCAGAGAAGACTTTAACAGAACTCAATAAGTGCTGTAGCCTTTGTGTCTGCCCATGTAATAGGACGAAGAACCTCAAATCTGGGAAGGCCTATAAGACAACCTGGGGAGATGACAGAGATAACTCACCTAGCAATGTAATATCTAAGCAACCAGGCTAGGTAACAAATGGTCAGACTCAGCAAACAACCACAGAAGCATCCAGTAGTGGATACATTAAATGCATAACTAATGATGCCAGGGAAGATGAGATAGAAAAGAACCTGACTCAAGTGGGCAGTATCCTAGGAAACCTAAAGAACATGGCCCTAGACATGGGCAATGAAATTGAAGCTCAAAACCAACAATAGACTGCATTACTGAAAAGACTGACACCAACAAAAGCCGAATGGACAATGCCAATGTCAGAGCAAAGAAACTCACTGACAGCTAAAGCTGCTACTGTTGTACTTCTTTCATTTTTTAACTTCTCTAGTTCTCCCTCCTAAGTCATTACCTTTCAGAGTTTGAAATTTTGGTCTCACATGCTTCTAATCAGGAGATAATGTAGAAGAAGGAAAAGGAGAGTAGCAGCCTATTCTTTTAATTTTCCCTGTTTCTTTTGAGGGTAGACTGTTGATCATCCTTCCTTCTAGTATTTCTTTCTCAGTTTATATTCTTAGATTGGTTTTCATAAATTACACATAGTGCTTTCATCATCCTCATTTACTTGAGCAGGTTCTTTCAAGATTGGGGAGCATTGCCAAAGACAGCCATGACAAAGGCAGCTATAGAGGTCGTTTCTGTTTGGTTTGGGTTTTATGGTGGGTGAAGGACAAGTTATAAGAAGTTGTTACTTGAGTAAAAATCTACAGGCCACAAAGCAAAAAGTTGCATAGCTATGATAAAGATCAAATTAGATTTAGTTTTCAAGTTGCAGAAGTTTTTCTTTTGTTTTGCCAGTTAAGGCTAATGCTTGGATTTGGAGCTTTTATACACAATAGTTTTGTCACACACCACTATTTTTACAACTTGTGCCCCTAAGAGTAAAATAAGTTTTCTCAAAATGAGTTCAACTTCTGAGTTTTTAGTGTTTCATATGTATACATAAATTGTTATTTCATATTGCACATTCAGGAATGCTTTGTATAAATGAGTGGCTTTTTATTTTCATATTAGTAGTATCATGTAGCCATTACAGGCCTAATAACCTCATAAATTTATCTTTAGTCTTTGCAGAAAAATATGTAAATGTATATGTGTAACACGACAATTTCTTTCAAAAGCAAGGCTTAAAATTTTTTGGAAAAGTTTGACAAAGTTTATCACATGAATTCAGATTTACCTCAATGTTAAGAATTATGTTTAGATAGGAAAAAGAAAATTTATTTTGATCTCAGGTAGAAAAATAGATTGCTTTAAGTATTATGTAGCTTTAAACACTTAAAAGTTAGAATTTATTCTTACTAAAAGTGGACTGGAAAATTATTCCTTTGACTTAATTATTGATGATTGCACTATCATTCTCGTAGCCTTGTGTATTGAACTATGTCTAGTGCCACAATTCCTTAATAGCTGGATCTTGGGCAAGGCTCAGTCCACTGGAGTCCTGCAAGGCAGTTGATTCAAAAAGATGGAATGCACATCATATCCCACTTTGCATTATTATATTCTGGAAATTTTGGGTGCTTTGGGTTTTGCTTGTACATTAAGTATAAAGAAAAATTTCTTAGAAACATGTGGCCTGACAGATACTGATCTCTTAGCTGAAAAAGCAGTGCCTCAAGACAATCCAATTCATTAACCTCTTACAAGCATTAGTCAAAACACAGGCTTTGCAAGTTTATCTAAATAGTTACTACAAATAGTCTTTTGCACACTCCCACCTCGTCTCCCTGAAACTTTACAGGATATATTAACCCTCTAGCTACCCGAGATAAAGATAAGAACACTGCTTAAAGGTTTAAACAAATTGTAAAGATTTAAACTAATGGAAAAGAGTTTTTATATATGTATTGTAGCTTTGACTAGTTGAGGATGACTTTTGGAGAAACAGGTCTGTGGAAATGCCTGTCCTATATGCCTTATTGCAAAAAAAAGAAAAAGAAAAAGAAAGGATAAAACAGCGACTAACAAACAATAAAACAGATATGCTTCTTCACTGCATTTGGTGTGAGCATATTCTCGAAGCCTCGTCTCATTCCACACTTATTGAGGGACCCCTAATCCCACTGCCTTGAGGGCTGGACCCCCGTAGTCCAGAATCAAGTTTATGTATATTCTGATCAGTGTTATGGGAATCTGATTGGTATTTGTCATTGACTCTTATATTAAACTTTGTAACTACTAATGGTATTGTTCTTTCAAAAAAAAAAAATTCCTAGTCTATTATTCTTTCTATGCCTCTGTGTCTAAAATCATGTTGTACTCAAAATCTGAGTTTTAATTTTCAATACTATATTTCCAAGTATTCTATTTAATTTATTGATCTGGCAACCAATTTTTAATTAGTTCTTCCTCCTTTCATTCTTGAAATACATTTAAGCAAATTAAACAGTTGCATGACATTCTTTTTCTGATCATTTAAACACCAAAAAGTAAATGGGCTATTTTTGTATTCTCTCTTGCCTTTCTTTCCTGTGAATTATTTTTAAATTTTTCCTTGGAATTTATTTTACTTGAAATATTTTCTGAAATGAAAGTACAATAGAGACAGCAGGGCACAATGTCTGATGCCTATATTCCCAGTACTTGGGAAACTGGCATAGGATAATAGTAGGTTCAAGACCAGCCTCAGCAACCTAATGAGATCCTCAGCAATTTAGCAAAGGCCTGATTAAAAATAAAAATTTTTAAAAATGGGGGTAGGGGTTTGCCTCAGAAGTAGAATCCCTCTGGTTTCAATCCCCATTAGAAAAAAGAAGAAAGAAAAAACAAGTGCAACAGAGCCAACATTGACTTGAGTATTTGTTTTCCTTTCCAAATTAACATCTTCCTTTCATAATTTTCCCAGAGGGATTTTGTTTGTTTTTACTTTTGCTTTCTTGATTCATAGTATTTTAAAATACAATTTTATAAAACATTTTACCATCATTGACTTATTTAATCAAAGATATACTCAGGATCTGAACAGAGTGAGAACAACAGTCATTTATTGCATACACAACAATGACTTGCAAAGAAAAATCTCTATATTTTTCTAATATAGCAATTTTACTGTTTTCACAGGAAGAACTCAGCAAAGTACTTTCATTAGTGCCTGACCAAAACTTTAAAAAATCAAATCATTTTAAATATTTTAGCATGATAGATACACATCTTTGCAAGATGTGGTTGTTCTTTGTGGATATGGGATAGCATAATTTCATAAGCAGAAACATGGCTAAACTTTTTGGTTGTTCATCCTTGTGCAGACTCATACAGCTTGTTGCTCCTCACTGTTTGTTTCATGAAGTGCAGGAAAGAAGTCCTATAGACATACAACATAGCTAATTGCATAAAATATTTACATTTTCTGAAGCATAAATTGATATCTGCACATGATCTTTAAAAGGTTTAAATGGAAACATGCTTATAATAATCTGGAAACTTAAAATATCCCTAATTTCAATTAAAGAGAAAGCACATGAGCCGGACATGGTGATGCACGCTTGTAATCCCAGCATTTGGGAGGCTGAGACTGGAGGATCTGGGTTCTAAGCCAGCCTCAGCTACCTAGGGAGGCCCTCCACAACTTAGTGAGACCTTGTTTCAAAATAAAGAATAAAAAAATAGAGCTGAGGGTATAGCTCAGAGGTAGAATGCCCCTGAGTTCAATCTCCAGTACTGCACAAAAAAAAAAAAAAAAAAAGGAGAGAGAAAGCACATTGTTAGAGAATTATTGACCTTAACAGTAGTTCAGTGGTATATTATTTACTTGTGTTCACATGTAGAAATGCTGAAAACCAATGAATAATTTTTAATCAATAGATTTGTCCATTGAGAAATTCATAACTTCCTGGTTTATTGAGAGGTGGTAGCAACTGGAGAAGCTGGGACATAGTTGAAGGGAGTGGGACCTTGAAGGCATGCACTTGAGAACTATAGATTGTCCCTAGTTTCTTTCTCTCCTTTGATTTCAGGCTGCAAGAGGTGAGCAACTGTCCTGTGTCATGCCATTCTTCCAGGACTTTATTTCTCACCTCAAGTCTAAAAAATTGAAACCCACTGAGTAGCAAATGAATTATCTGAAACTGATCCAAAATAGACCTTCCTCCAAGTTATTTTTCTCAAATATTTTGTTCCAGTTGATCACTTCTTTCAATATTCTTTTTTAAATTTTTTATATAATAATTGGTGCACTGTAATCATGCATCTTTGTTAGGTACAAGCTGATAAAGGCATATATGCACACATTTCTCATTTAACCCCTTCCCCAATTCCCACCCCACTCCTTCGCCCTCCCTCCTTCTCAAGGTCAGTTTAGTGATTGACTTTGATATTTGTGAAAGTACATCATGTGCATTAGGGTGCTGCCCCCAAACCCCGCATGTCCATCTACTTCCATTAAGTCAACTTCTTTGCTTATCAAGGGTCTCTACTTTTTCATCTGGAGAACTTCTTATGCCCCATCTTCTCCCTAGCATCCGCATAGTACGGAGAACATATTGTTTTTTACTCTTTGTGACTGGCTGATCTCACTTAACATAATGTTTTCCAGTTGAATCCATTTCCCAGCAAATAACATGATTTTGTTCTTCTTTATGGCTGAGTAAAATTCCATTGTGTACATATCCCATAGTTTTGTAATCCATTCATCTGTCAATGGACATCTTGGCTATTTCCATAGTTTGGCAATTGTGAATTGTGCAGCTATAAACATATAAACACATGCCTCGATCTGATAGTTTGGTTTCCATTCTTTTGGGTAGATACTCAGAACTGGTATTGCTGGATCATATGGTAGGTTTAGTCCCATTCGTCTGAGGATCCTATATACTGTTTTCCAAAGTGGTTGAACTAATTTCCAATTCCATCAACAATGTATTAGGGTTCCCACTTCTCCACACCCTCTACAGCATTTGTTGTTGTTCATGTTTTTTATGCTTGCCATTCTGATTGGAGTTAAGTGAAATCTCAAGGTAGCTTTGATTTGCATCTTTCTGATTGCTAATAATGTGGAATATTTCCTCATACATTTATTGGCCATTTGTATTTCTTCTTTTGTGAAGTATCTATTTAAAACCTATGCCCATTTTTTGGTTGGGTTAATTGTTTTCTCAGTTGTTATGTTCTTGAGCTCTCTGTATATCCTAGATATTAGACTTCTATCAGAAGAGTAGCTGGCAAAAATTTTCTCCCACTCTGTGGGCTCTCAGTTAAGGTTTTTGATAGTTTCCTTTGCTGTACAAAAGCCCTTCAATTTAATGCAATCCCAAGTATTGATTTTCCTTAGAGTTGCTTGTGCTTTTGGGGTCTTGTTGAGAAAGTTTTTATCTGTGCCTATGTATTGAAGTGTTGGTCCTATACCCTCCTCAAGTAACTGCAAGGTCTCTGTCCTGACTACCAGGTCTTTGATCCAGCTTGAGTTGATTCTTGTTCTAGGCGAGAAAGCGGGGTTTATTTCTATTTTCCTACATGTGGTTAACCAGTTTTGCCAACACCATTTGTTAAAGAGGCTATCTTTTTTCCAGTGTATATTTTTGGCTCCTTTGTCAAAAATCAATTGACTGTAAGCACGTGGGTCTGTTTCTGAGTCTTCTATTCTGCTCCATTGGTCTATGTGTCTCTTTTTGTGCCAATACCATGCTGTTTTTATTTGTGCCAATACCATGCTGCTTTGTAGTAGAGTTTGAAGACAGGTATTGTGATACTTCCTCCATGGTTCTTGTTGCTAAGAACTACTTGAATTTAAGGACTGATTTTTTGTGTCTGTGAGGAGTGACCTTGGTAATTTCATGGGTATTGCATTGAACCTGTAGATCACTTTTGGGAGGATAGCCATTTTGATGATATTTATTCCGCCTATCCAAGAGCATGGAAGATCTTTCCATGTTCTAAGGTCTTCATCAATTTCTTTCTTCAACTTTTTATATTTTTCCTTATAGAGGTCTTTTACCTGCTTGGTTAGGTTTATCCCTAAGTATTTTATTTTCCGGGGTGCTATTGTGAGTTGAATTGTTTTCTGGATTTTTTTTTCAGTGGATTTATGGTTTGCATACAGAAAAGCTTCTGATTTTTTAAGATTGATTTTGTATCCAGACACTTTGCTGAATTTGTTAATCAGTTCTATAAGGTTTTGCATTGAGTTTGTTGAGTCTTCTAAGTATAGTATCATGTCATCTGCAAAAAGGGATAGTTTTAATTCTTCTTTCCCTACTTTTACCACTTTGATTTCCTTTTCTTGCCTTATTGCTCTTAGCTAGAGTCTTGAGTACTATATTAAAAAGAAGAGGTGATAATGGACATCCTTGTCTTATTCCTGTTTTTAGTTTTGCAGTTTTTCTCCATTTACTATGATGTTGGCTGTGAGCCTATTATATATTGTCTTTATGATGTTGAGGTATGTTACTTCTATTCCAATTTTCTGCAGTGCTTTTAGAATGAATGGGTGTTGGATCTTGTCAAATGTTTTTCAGCACCAATTGAGATGATCATGTGATTTTTGTCTTTGATTTTATTTATGTGGTGAATTACATGGATTGTTTTTCATACGTTGAACCAGACTTGCATCCCTGGGATGAACCCGACTTGGTCATGGTGTATAATTTTCTTGATGTGGTTTTAAATGCGTATTGCTAGTATTTTGTTTAGCAGTTTTGTATCTAAGTTCATCAATGTTATAGGTCTATAGTTTTCTTTTCTTGAGCTATCTTTATTTGGCTTTGGTATTAATGTGATGTTGACTTCATAGAATGTGTTTGGGAGGGTCCTGTTTCTATTTCACAGAATAGTTTGAGGAGTATTGGGATTAACTCTTCTATAAATGTTTTATAAAATTCACTTGGAAAACCATCTGGCCCTGGGCTTTTGTTTGATGGTAAACTCTTTATTGCTGTTTCTATCTCTTTGATTGCTATTGGTTGGTTTAAGTTTTCTATATCTTCTTGACTCAATTTAGGAAGGTTATATGTTTCTAGAAACTGTCAACTTCTTCTAGATTTTCCATTTTGTTGGAGTATAGTTTTTCAAAATAGTTTCTGATGATCCTCTGTATTTCCATACTGTCGGTGGTAATATCACCTTTTTCATCTCTTATTTTGGAAATTTGGGTTGATTCTCTGTTTCTTTTGGTTAGCTTAACCGATGGTTTATCTATCTTGTTTATTTTTTCAAGAAACCAGCTTTTGGTATTGTTTATCTTCTGTATTATCTTTTTATTCTCTACATTAATTTCTGCTCTGATTTTCATAATTTCCTGTCTTCTGCTAGATTTGGGGTTGGACTGTTCTTGTTTTACAAGTGCTTTGAGCTGTGTTATTAGGTTATTTATTTGGTGATTTTCTGTTCTTCTTATGTGGGCACTCAGTGCTATAAATTTTCCTGTTAGTATTGCCTTCAAAGTTCCAGAGGTTTTGATATATTGTGTCTCTGTTTTCATTGGTTTCTAGGAATTTTTTAATTTCTCCCCTTACTTCTTCTATGACCCAGATCTCATCGATGTCCATGGCTTTCATGACTTGATTCGGGAGGTCTGGAGTGATTCCAATTGGTTTGCCTCAAATGTCACTTGGCCTTTTACTTTTGTTGCTTTTAGAATTCTTTCCTTAACTTCTACACTAGTCAATTTGATTATTATGTGGCATAGTGAACCTCTTCTTTGGTCTTGTTTTGAGGAAGTTCTGTATGTTTCCTGTACCTGTGTGTCAACTTCTCTTTCTATGTTTGGAAAATTCTCTGATATTACTTCTTTGAAAAGACTGTTTATTCCATAAGTTTCAACTTCTAATCGCTCTTATATGCCTATTATGCTTAGGTTAGCACTTTTAAAATTGGCCCAGATCTCACCATGTCCATTTTATACTGTCGAATTTTTTTTCTAAATTATGTACTGTGGATTCATTTTGGAATGGTCATCTTCTAAGAGTGATATTCTATTTTCCATGTGGTCTAATCTACTGCTAATTGTTTGTATTGATGCCTTCACTTCAGTTATTGCATCTTTCATTTCCTTCAATGCTTGTCTTTGGTTCCTGTTCTGGGTCAGATTCTTTGTTTATTTGTTCCTTTATTTCTTTCCAACTCTCCCTACATTCTTTCTGAAAATCCTGTATTGTTTTTAGTACTAAAGATATGAATTGTTCTTCTGGTAATCTCTGCCTTTTGGGGTTGGTGAGATCTGTTATTGAGAGGTTTTGGTGGCTCATTATTTCTTTGCTATTTTTCCTTCCCATGGTTCCCCTGTTTTTAAATGTATGTCTTTGCTGCTCTTGCAAGTTTTCTCATCCAATCTCTGCAGTGGGGGTTTAGAGGTGTCCGTTTGTATATACAGGGACTGGTTGTGTTCAGTGGTAAGGGTTGGGTGAGAAGTCACAGTGATGAATGCAAGAATAGGGTAAAGTAGAGGTTATGGTCCAGTGGAATAAAAGTTTGAGTGTGTTGAGGTGATATTTGTAAAGATTAGAGATGGTAGAGATGTCAGGGGATTCTGGTATTCAATGTAGAGTTTTGAGTGTAGTAGTATAAGATGGTCTTGATATGTGACAGGGAAAATGGAAAAAGAAAAGAGAGGAGGAAAAGTGTTGAGGAGAAGAATATAGATGGAGAGAGTGAGGAAAGCTTGTAAAAAGGATAAGGAGGAAATTTAAAAAACTAAGCAAGAAATAACAAAGCAACAATAATCCAAACAAAAATAAATAAATAAAGGCAATACAAAATGAAAACAGAGTAAAATCAAATAAAACACAACACCAAAAAAATAACCCCAAAAAACAAAAAACGACAACAAGAAACAAAAACAAAAACCCTGCTAGTTTGTTAGTACAGAGCTTAAATTTTCAAGTGTGTCTCTGGCATTTTTATTTGCTCTGTTAGTGCAGGCAGGGGTTCCGCTGATGCCTCTCCTGCTGCAAGCTTGTATCTCTGAGCTCTCCACAGGGTCTGTCTGTGTCTCTCTCTCTGCCTTTGCTGATGGTGGGAGTGCAGTCTAAATGCTGGGCATTTTCCAGTATGCCTGGAATGTCTCTATGCCCTGTGTGCACTGGGTTCTTCCCACACTTCTGTTCCTATCTAATCGCTAGAAGGTTGGGTGACTGAGTCTGTCCTTTGTATAAGAGCCCCCGCACACTGGGGGTGCAATTTAACTTACAGATCCTTGCTGCTCTGGCTCTGGTGGGAGGGGTGAGCTGGGTGTCCTTGGCACAGGCTTAAGATGGTTGTTCCAGGTCTTCTTGATTGCTGTCGATCCTGTGGGGATATGCCACCTTATTATGGGGTGGAGTTCCATAGTTGCTTACACCACTTCTGGTCGCTGGGGGAGCAGGAAGTTAATGAAGGTCTAGGTGGCTGAGAAAATGGTGGCTAGCAAAATGGCAGCCGCCAATTCATGGTGTGCACCAGCTCCCTTGTTCTCCCTGGATTCTGTTCAGCTGCTTTCATTGCTTTGTTCACTCTTTTGTTGCTTCTCTTTTCTTTCCTTCCATCAAGAAGTTGCACTTATAGCAGTTTTGATTCAAGCTCTGCAGTTCAGTTGATCACTGCTCCAGCTCTGGAGGGAGAAGTGAGCTTGGGTGGGCTCACTTCTCCCTCCAGTTAAGCCCATGGGGGCTTAAACTGGTCATACCACACGTTCTGGTCACTGTGGAAGGTGGGGGGATCTGCCGCCTTGTTAGGATGTGGAGTTCTGGAATTGCTTACTCCACGTCTGGTCCTTGAGTCTGCAGCGGTGTTAGTGGACCCCTGTGGTGGGCTGGGCACTGCAGCTCTGTGGCTTGGTGCCACTGCTACGTGGTCGGGCTCCTTTGCTCTCCCTGGTCAGCTTTCTGGGGTTTCTTTAGTTGTAGTTCAAATTTTGCTTTTTTGTTGCTTTTTTCTTCCTTCAAGAAACTGCTTTTAAGGCAGATTTGATTTGAGCTCACAGCACCTGAAGAGAGGTGTTTCACTCAGATGCCATCTTGAATCTCAGAATCTCTTGCATATTCTTGAATAATTAGTTTTTGTAAGATAGCACTACTAAGATAGTGACTATTATGTTTTTATAGAATTCAAATTGTAATCAATATGCTTAAGGTTATATCACAAAGGATTTATATAGGAATATTTCTCTACATGAGGAATTTAGATTACCTTATCATGGTTATTATGCTTTTAATTTTTTTTTTCCAGTACTGGGGATTGAACTCAGAGGCATTCTAGCTCCGAGCTATACCCCCAGCCCTATTTTTTATTCTTTATTTTGAAACCGAGTCTCACTAAGTTGTGGAGTGCCTCACTAGTTAGCTGAGGCTGGCCGCGAACCCGGATCCTCCGGTCTCAGCCTCCCAAATGCTGGGATTACAAGCGTGCGCCACCACGCCGGCTATGTTTTTAATTTTTGATAAAAATTATATTTTTTATTAGTGATCAGCTGTGCTATTCCCTTCTTTCAAAGAAATAAAATCAGGACTAGAATTGCATTCTCTACAGCATTATTTTAACACGTTTTTCATATATATTACATATTTAATATATATACTTTTAAAGTAAAATGTAAAAAGTAAAATGAGGATGATTATTATCTCATTTATTAGTTTTTATAAATATTTTGTTAACACACAAGTTCTCCTAATTTATACTGCATGTGGCTGCTATAAAAATATTAATTTTTTTCCATCCAAACAATAAAGACTTCTTTAAAAAAGAAGATAATACAAAATTTATATCAGAATGTCATCTAATATATATATAATATATATATATATAATATATATATATTTGTGTCTGGCTACATTAAGATGGAACTTCTATGCAAATTCTTACAAGAATAGACTTCATGGTGCAGCTGTGATAATGAATACATAAAGGAATGACAAAAAAAAAAAAGGAAACGAAATGACAAGATAGACAACCTGTCATGGTAGTAGCTGCTCCGGTCTGTACAAAAGACATGGAAGTGAATGAGCGTCTGTCTGTTTTCTTGCTACTCTGAGTGGGATGAGCTGCTACGGAGATCATGGCCTGAGGCTTGCCTGTATGTGTGCCACTTAATTAGAAAGTAAAATATGTGAATTTTCCTGAGTTAACAAAGAATTTTAGATGATAGTCTTATCATTGAACATGCATATGCTCCATAATCTATCTTTAAAGAGTATTTGATATAATTGATTATATCGCTAAAAAATGTCCCTCGATATAATCTGAATATTAATTTTATAAAAATGTTAAAATAAGCCAATTCACAACTAAATCCTGCATATTCACTCTCTCTAAAGCATTCTATTTTATTTAGAGTTCTTTTCTTTCTTTCTTTCTTTTTCTTTCCTGGGGATTGAACTCAGGAGCATTCTACTTCTGAGCTACACTTCCAGTTGTTTTTATTTTTTTTTTATTTTTATGCTTTTATTGGTGCATTAAAGTCTCACATCATAATGCAATTCATACTGATAGTGACATATGTGTACACAGCACTTAGTGAGTTTTCCCCGACTCTCTCTCCACTCCTCCCCACTTCCCCATACAAAATATTGAAATAGGCATTGATAGTCTCACATATGTACATGTCAGTAGAATTGTTTCCTTCATTAATTCTCCCTCTTTCCAACCCCACCCACCCCAAGACCACCTCACTGTCTCCACTGGAGTTTTTCCTCCGTTATCTGAAATCCCTCTGGTGTCCCAGTTACTCTCTAACTTCGGTCATAGGAGAGAAAACATATGACCTTTCACTTTCTGTGACTGGCTAATCTCACTTAACTTTATCTTCTCCAAGTCCATACATTTTCTGGCAAGTGACATACTTTTGTTCTTCTTTATTGCTGAGTAGAATTCCATTGTGCTTACATCCCATAATTTTGCAATCCATTCATCTATGGATGGACACCTGGATTAGTTCCATAATTTGGCTATTATGAATTGTGTTACTTTAAACATGGATATGTGTGTTTTGCTATAATATTCTGATTTCAGTCCCTTTGCAAAGATACAAGGA